>JASTWF010000289.1:177071-179571 GCA_030390025.1 Squalus acanthias | reverse complement strand
CGCTGCTCCTTCGTCAGGTGAAGTGAAGAGATGCATATAGGCACAGCATATATAGTCAGAGAACACGGCCAGGTGACTACAGTTAATCTTTCCAACTGCCCTTTATCATTACATCAAAGACAATAGCAAAAAAAGTTTTTTAAAAATGTTGTTTTCCATACAGACATTGTGACCCCACCTCATTGTCTTTTGCTATCGTCTTTGATGTAATGTTTTCCTGACTGACCTGTTTGGACACCATCCACACCTTTGATTGCCGAGATTATCTCTCTGCCGAGGTGTGATAAAGGGCCGTTGGAAAGATTAACTGTAGTCATCTGGCTGTGTTCTCTGACTATATATGCTGTGCCTACATCACAGAATCCCCACAGTGCAGATAGAGGCCATTTCGGCCCATCGAGCCTGCACCGACACATATCCCACCCTATCCCCGTAACCCCACGTATTTAATCACCCCCTAACACTAAGGGTCAATTTATCATAGCCAAATCAACCTAACCCGCACATCTTTGGACTGTGGGAGGTAAACCGGAGCACCCGGAGGAAACCCACGCAGACACGGGGAGAATGTGCAAACTCCACACAGACAGTCACCCGACGGCCGGATTCGAACCCGGGTCCCTGGCGCTGTGAGGTAACAGTGCTAACCACTATGCCACCGTGTTGCCCCTAATGCATCTCTTCACTTCACCTGACGAAGGAGCAGCGCTCCGAAAGCTTGTGATTTCAAATAAAGCTGTTGGACTATAAGCTGGTGTTGTGCGACTTCTCACTTTTATAAATAGAGGCATAGAGTACAAAAGCAAGGATGTTATTGCTAAACTCTTTATAAATCACTGGGTTAGGGCCCCAGCTGGAGTCTTGTGTCCAATTCTGGGCACCGCACTTTAGGAAGGATGTCAAGGCCTTGGAGAGGGTGCAGAGGAGATTGACCAGAATGGTTCCAGAGGATGAGGGACTTCAGTGATGTGGAGAGACTGGAGAAGCTGGGATCGTTCTCCTTAGAGCAGAGAAGGTTAAGGGAGAGATTGACCAGAATGGTTCCAGAGGATGAGGGACTTCAGTGATGTGGAGAGACTGGAGAAGCTGGGATTGTTCTCCTTAGAGCAGAGAAGGTTAAGGGGAGATTTAATAGAGGCGTTCAAAATCTTGCAAGGTTTCGACAGAGTAAATAATGAGAAACTGTTTCCAGTGGCAGGAGGGTCGGTAACCAGAGGACTCAGATTTACGGTGATTGGCAAAAGAACCAGAGGGGGAGATGAGGAAAGATGCGGCGAGTTGTTGTGATCTGGAACGCGCTGCCTGAAAGGGCGGTGGGAGCAGATTCAATAGTAACTTTCAAAAGGGGAATTGGATAAATACTTGAAGGGGAAGAACTTGCAGGGCTGTGGGGAAAGAGCAGGGGGGGAGTGGGATTAATGGGAGAGCTCGACCAAAGAGCCGGCACAGGCACGATGGGCCGAATGGCCTCCTTCTGTGCTGTATCATTCTAGAACACACTGGGCCCTTCAACAACAACAACAACAACTTGCATTTATATAGCGCATTTATCGTAGTAAAACATCCCAAGGTGCTTCACAGGAGCGATATCAATAAAATCATTTTTGAGACAGAGCCGTCGAAGGAGATATTAGGGACAGTTGATCAAAAGCTTGGTCACAGAGGGAGGTTTTAAGCAGCATCTTAAAGGAGGAGAGAGAGAGAGGCGGAGAGGTTTAGGGAGGGAATTCCAGAGCTCGGGGCCCCAGGCAGCTGAAGGCACGGCCGCTAATGGTGGAGCGATGGAAATCGGGGGATGCGCAAGAGGCCAGAATTGGAGGAGCGCAGAGATCTCGGGGTGGGGTTGTAGGGCTGGAGGAGTTTACAGAGATAGGGAGGGTTGTAGGGGGCTGGAGGAGGTTACAGAGATAGGGAGGGTGGTAGGGGCTGGAGGAGGTTACAGAGATAGGGAGGGTGGTAGGGGGCTGGAGGAGGTTACAGAGATAGGGAGAGTGGTAGGGGCTGGAGGAGGTTACAGAGATAGGGAGGGTTGTGGGGGCTGGAGGAGGTTACACAGATAGGGAGGGTGGTAGGGGGCTGGAGGAGGTTACAGAGATAGGGAGGGTGGTAGGGCTGGAGGAGGTTACAGAGATAGGGAGGGTTGTAGGGGCTGGAGGAGGTTACAGAGATAGGGAGGGTGGTAGGGGCTGGAGGAGGTTACAGAGATAGGGAGGGTGGTAGGGGCTGGAGGAGGTTACAGAGATAGGGAGGGTTGTAGGGGCTGGAGGAGGTTACAGAGATAGGGAGGGTTGTAGGGGCTGGAGGAGGTTACAGAGATAGGGAGGGTGGTAGGGGCTGGAGGAGGTTACAGAGATAGGGAGGGTGGTAGGGGCTGGAGGAGGTTACAGAGATAGGGAGGGTTGTAGGGGCTGGAGGAGGTTACAGAGATAGGGAGGGTTGTAGGGGCTGGAGGAGGTTACAGAGATAGGGAGGGTGGTAGGGGCTGGAGGAGGTTACAGAG
>JASTWF010000289.1:167071-172071 GCA_030390025.1 Squalus acanthias | reverse complement strand
CACAAAAAACCTCCCTGGGATATCGGGAAAAATAGGGACATTGGCAAAGGAGGAACTGACGCAAATCAATATCTCTAAGGATATGGTGTTAAGGAAGCTAAAGGGATTGAAGGCGGACAAATCCCCAGGGCCTGATAACATGCATCCTAGGGTACTGAAGGAGGTGGCCCTAGAGATAGCGGATGCACTAAGTATGATTTTTCAGAATTCATTAGACTCGGGAACAGTGCCCATGGATTGGAGGGTAGCTAACGTTACCCCACTATTCAAAAAGGGGGGTAGGGAAAAAGCAGGTAATTACAGACCTGTAAGCCTTACATCAGTTGTGGGCAAAATGCTGGAGTCCATCATTAAGGATGAAATAGCGGAGCACTTAGCAAATGGGGACAGGATAGGACAGAGTCAACATGGATTTACAAAGGGTAAATCGTGCTTGACTAATCTATTGGAATTTTTTGAGGGAGTAACTGGTAAAATAGATGGGGGAGAGCCAGTAGATGTGGTGTACCTGGACTTCCAAAAGGCCTTCGACAAGGTCCCACATAAAAGATTAGCATGGAAAATTGAAGCTCATGGGATAAAGGGGAAAGTATTGACGTGGATAGAGAACTGGCTGTCAGATAGAAAACAGAGAGTTGGAATAAACGGCTCATTTTCTGAATGGCAGGCAGTAACAAGTGGGGTACCGCAGGGATCTGTCCTGGGTCCCCAGCTGTTCACAATTTACATTAATGACCTGGATCAGGGAGTCGGATGCAGCATTTCCAAATTTGCAGACGACACTAAACTAGGAGGGGGGGTGGGCTCAGAGGAGGAGACCAGGAAGCTCCAGAGCGATTTGGACAGACTGGGTGATTGGGCGGTTAAATGGCAGATGCACTATAATGTGGACAAGTGCGAAGTTATCCACCTTGGGTGCAGGAACGGGAGGGCAAATTATTATTTAAATGGCAATAAATTGGGAGAGGGGGAAGTACAGAGAGACCTGGGTGTTCTTGTACACCAGTCACTGAAGGCGAGCATGCAGGTGCAACAGGCGGTCAAGAAGGCAAACGGTATGCTGGCCTTCATAGCAAAAGGGTTGGAATACAGGAACAGGGATACCTTGCTGCAGCTGTACAGGGCATTGGTGAGCCCACACCTCGAGTACTGTGTACAGTTTTGGTCGCCTCATCTGAGGAAAGATGTTCTTGCCATGGAGGGGGTACAGCGGCGATTCACCAGGCTGATACCAGGAATGGCGGGATTGACCTATGAGGAGAGACTATGTAGTTTAGGGATGTACACACTGGAGTTTAGAAGATTGAGAGGGGACCTCATAGAAGTGTATAAAATTCTGACAGGTCTAGACAGACTAGATGCAGAAGGAATGTTTCCCTTGGCGGGTGAGAACAGAACTAGAGGACATAATTTAAGGATAAGGGCTAAACCATTTAGGACAGAAATGAGGGGGAATTTCTTCACTCAGAGGGTGGTGAACCTGTGGAACTCATTGCCACAGAGGGCAGTGTACGCCAGCTCATTAAATATATTTAAGAGGGAATTAGATATATTTCTACAGGCAAAAGGGGTTAAGGGTTACGGAGAGAAGGCGGGGACGGGATACTGAATTGGAGGATCAGCTATGATCTCATTAAATGGCGGAGCAGGCTCGAAGGGCCGGATGGCCTACTCCTGCTCCTATCTTCTATGTATCTATGTATCTATGTATCACCCTGAGAGAGAGAGGGGACTGAGAGACACCAGTCAGTGTACAGATATCACCCTGAGAGAGATGGGACTGAGAGACACCAGTCAGTGTACAGATATCTCCCTGAGAGAGAGAGGGGACTGAGAGACACCAGTCAGTGTACAGATATCACCCTGAGAGAGAGGAGACTGAGAGACACCAGTCAGTGTACAGATATCTCCCTGAGAGAGAGAGAGGACTGAGAGACCCCAGTCAGTGCACAGATATCACCCTGAGAGAGAGGAGACTGAGAGACACCAGTCAGTGTACAGATATCTCCCTGAGAGAGAGAGAGACTGAGAGACACCAGTCAGTGTACAGATATCTCCCTGAGAGAGAGGAGACTGAGAGACACCAGTCAGTGTACAGATATCTCCCTGAGAGAGAGAGAGGACTGAGAGACACCAGTCAGTGTACAGATATCTCCCTGAGAGAGAGGGACCGTGAGACACCAGCCAGTGTACAGATATCTCCCTGAGAGAGAGAGAGGACTGAGAGACACCAGTCAGTGTACAGATATCTCCCTGAGAGAGAGGGACTGAGAGACACCAGTCAGTGTACAGATATCTCCCTGAGAGAGAGGGACTGAGGGACACCAGTCAGTGTACAGATATCTCCCTGAGAGAGAGGGACTGAGAGACACCAGTCAGTGTACAGATATCTCCCTGAGAGAGAGGGGCCGTGAGACACCAGCCAGTGTACAGATATCTCTCAAACTATCCCTCTCAGCGTTAACTGGTCCAGGGAAATCCCAATCAGGCTGGTTAATGTTTGATCTGGTTCTGATTTACTTGCTCCCCACTCATTGAATAAATTGTTAGCTTCAGTTTTGGACTGCAATTGTGCAATTACAACAGTGATAGACTGCAAACACCCGCACTGGCACAGGGAGAGAGGGGTGGAGAGAGAGATAGAGAGAGTGAGAGTCAGCGAGACAGTGAGAGAGAGTGAGACAGAGAGATAGAGACAGAGAGAGAGAGAGACAGAGAGAGAGACACAGAGAGAGAGAGAGACAGGGACAGAGAGAGTGAGACAGACAGAGAAAGAGACACACAGAGAGTGAGAGAGAGAGAGAGAGGGAGACAGAGAGAGAGAGAGAAACAGAGAGAGAGAGACAGAGAGAGAGAGGGAGACAGAGAGAGAGAGGGAGACAGAGAGAGAGAGGGAGACAGAGACAGAGAAATACAGAGAGACAGACAGAGAGAGAGACACACAGAGAGTGAGAGACACAGAGAGAGAGAGACAGAGTGAGACAGAGAGAGGGACAGAGCGAGACAGACAGAGAGGGGGAGACAGAGAGAGAGACACAGAGAGAAGGACAGAGAGAGAGACAGAAAGAGAGAGAAAGAGAGAGAGACAGAAAGAGAGAGAAAGAGAGAGACAGACAGAGAGAGAGTGAGCGAGTCAGAGAGAGAGACACAGAGAGAAGGACAGAGAGAGAGACAGAAAGAGAGACAGACAGAAAGAGAGAGAGAAAGAGCGAAAGAGAGAGTGCGACAGAGAGAGAGACAGAAAGAAAAAGAGAGAGACAGAAAGAGAGAGACAGGGAGAGAGACAGAGAGAGACAGACAGAGAGAGACAGACAGAGAGAGAGAAAGAGACAGAGAGAGAGAGAGACAGAGAGAGTCAGAGAGAGAGAAAGAGAGAGAGAGAGAATTATTGCCTCCTGAAGTGATCACAGGATTTGGATCGGACTGTGCGTTTAGCATGTCTTGCTGTGAAGCCTCTCCTGGCGATACAGGTAAGGGGCGGAGTGTGTGTGGTGGCGATTGTTGCTGGGGCCTTGATTATGATTAAACACAAATCAACAAATCTGAGGTGTGTTTGTCACAGAGCGGGGGTGGGGGAGGTGGTGGGGCTCAGACTCACAGGCAGCGAGGGCTCCTCTCTCTCTCTCTGCTGGGGGACTGGGTGGAGCGTTGGGCCACACTCTGACCTTTCACCCTCTGGGCCCCGGGGTCAAACCTGTCCACATCATTGAACCCATTCAGCCCCCCCCCCCCCGCCCCCCGGGGACAATATCAACGAGGAGCCACCCGGAGAGGCGACCAGAAGCTTGGCCGAAGAGGTTGGCTTGAAGGAGCGCCTCAGCGGATGAGGTAGAGAGGCGGAGAGGTTTAAGGAGGGAATCCCAGAGCCTCGGGACCCAGGCCGCTGAAGGCACGGCCGCCAGTGGTGGAGCGACGGGAATCGGGAGATGGGCCAGAGGCCAGAATTGGAGGAACGCCGAGATCTCAAAGGCTTTTAGGGGCTGGAGGAGGTTCCAGAGATAGGGAGGGGAGGGGGGTGAAGCCATGGAGGGATTTGAAAAAAAGAAAGACTTGCATTTATATCGAGAAGTCTGAAACGATACCTTCTGGTCAGAAGTTCGAGCAGAGGCAATATGACCCAAATGGTGCAATTTTCAAGGGGGTGCAGCTGTGAAGGAATAGCCAGGATGCAGAAAAATATACGATACTAAGAACAGATTTCTGAAATTATTAATAAATGACATACTGGGTTTCAGAGACATAAGCCTTAGCAGACACAGGCTGCAAACAGAATACAGGCTTCTGAGATAAAGATCAGTTGTTAAACAAAGTTGTAAAACACCACAAGCTTTGAAATGGGAATGGGATATTGACAAAGCCCTGTTGAAGCAAACCATTGGAGGTTCCTCCATGTCTGAACATTGGAACCAACACAATGGAATCGCCCAGTTTAAAGTGTCAAAAGCTAACACTGATGCAAACAGAAACTTCGGGGGAAAAATTCAGTTGGTTGCGCCTCCCGTTAGCGCCTTAAGAGGGCACTAATGGGGCGCAAAGCGTCTAGCGCCCGGGCGCGGCGATGTTTGCGCCGCTCACGAAATTAACTAGACATTTTGCGGCGGCGCTAAACACTACCGCCACGATCTCCTGCGCCGGCAGATCGTGACGTCAGTCGAGTGCGCAACGCCCCGGTATCGCCCCGGAGCGGATATTGAGTGGCGCCCCCTGCCTTACCGCCTGACGCTAGCAACGACAGGTTGAGGGGAGCGTTTTGCAGTCAGGAAGGGACTGGGGGAGCGCTATTTAAAGGCGACTGCTTCCTGCCTTTTATTGTTGGTGCCATTTTTGAACCACGCATTCTGAGGGAGAGAGAGAGAGAGAGACTTCTGGAGAGATTCAACGCTGTGTGAAGGATTTTTGGGTACTGAGCAGCACTTTGCAGGTTCATTTTGATTTGCCATTCCTTGTATCGATTTAGAAGAGACTGTGGGGGCTGCACTCTGAGCTCTTTGCCTGGTACT
>JASTWF010000289.1:117071-162071 GCA_030390025.1 Squalus acanthias | reverse complement strand
GAAAACTTGGATTACGATAGCAAAATACTGCGGACGCTGGAAATCCGAAATAACAACAGGAAACGCTGGCAAAATCTCAGCAGGCCAGGCAGCATCCGTGGAGAGAGAAACAGAGTTAACGTTTCAGGTCGAAGACCTTTCGTCAGAACTGGAAAAAGCAGGAAATGAAATAGAGCAAGGATAAAGCTGGGAAAAGGGGGAGGGGATGATAGAACAAAAGGAGAGATTAAGAGCCATTGAGAGACATTAAGAGATGATCAAGGCAGGAGGTGGTGCTAATGTGACAGGTTGAGGCTAAAAGAAGTGTGAAATACACTGGCAGAATGAAGGACAGCTGCCAGCTTCTAGGAGGAAAAAAAAAGGGGGGGCCAAACAAAAGGGTGGATGAAAAAATAAAATATAAATGTGATTGGGGCTGAGGTTATGATCTAAAATTGTTGAACTCGATATTGAGTCCAGAAGGCTGTAAAGTGCCTAAACGAAAGATGAGGTGCTGTTCCTTGAGCTTACGCTGAGCTTCCATGGAACAATGCAAGAGGCCGAGGACGGTGAGGTCTGAGTGGGAGTGGAGCGGTGAATTAAAGTGACAGGCCACCGGGAGCTCGGGGTCCCGCTTACGGACTGAACGGAGGTGTTCCGCAAAGCGGTCACCCAATCTGCGTTTGGTCTCCCCAGTGTAGAGGAGACCACATCGTGAGCAGCGAATACAGTATACTAAATTGCAAGAAGTACAAGTAAATCGCTGTTTCACCTGGAAGGGGTGTTTGGGGCCCTGGACAGTGGGAAGGGGGGAGGTAAAAGGGCAGGTGTTGCATCTCCTGCGCTTGCACAGGAAGGTGCCGGGCGAGGGGGAAGGGGTGCTGGGGGTGATAGAGGAGTGGACCAGGGTGTCTCGGAGGGAGCGGACTTGGATCCTGTGTTGATCTGGCCTGACCTGATCTCACAGCCGGTTTGGTTAAAACATGCTCGGAGCCGCGTTCTTCTTCGGGCCAAGGCTACCTGTCAAACTTTGACGGAAGGTGCTGCCCGTAACGCCTTGCACCCTCTCGTCCTTCGCACAGAGGCAGCAGCGATGTCGCTCGATGAGCTGCTGACACAGGCTCCAGCCAACACCTGGAAACGCTTCCCGCTCAAGCTCGTGGACAACATCCCGCTCATGGAGCCCATCGCCGACAACTGGGAATCGGTGACCTCCTTCCAGGCCCGTCCCGATGACCTCCTCATCGCCACTTACCCAAAGGCAGGTGAGGGAGCAAAGCAAGAGTCCAATCCCAGCACATTAACATCCCAATCAACCCGCCCCCATCTCATTCACTGCCTTTGAACACAATCCCAATGGACCCAAACCCTTCCCATTCACTCCCATTGTACCCAATCCCAATCAACCCGCCCCCTTCCCATTCACTCCCACTGTACACAATCCCAATCAACGCGCCCCCTTCCCATTCACTCCCAGTGTACACAATCCCAATGGACCCAAACCCTTCCCATTCACTCCCATTGTACACAATCCTAATGGACCCAAACCCTTCCCATTCACTCCCATTGTACACAATCCCAATGGACCCAAACCCTTCCCATTCAGTCCCAGTGTACACAATCCCAAAGGACTCGACCCCTTCCAATTCACTCCCACTGTACACAATCCCAATGGACCCAACCCTTCCCATTCATTCCCACTGTACACAATCCCAATGGACCCAACCCCTTCCCATTCATTCCCACTGTACACAATCCCAATGGACCCAACCCCTTCCCATTCACTCCCACTGTACACAATCCCAATGGACCCAATCCCTTCCCATTCACTCCCATGTACACAATCCCAATGGACCCAAACCCTTCCCATTCACTCCAATTGTACACAATCCCAATGGACCCAAACCCTTCCCATTCAGTCCCAGTGTACACAATCCCAATGGACCCAACCCCTTCCCATTCACTCCCACTGTACACAATCCCAATGGACCCAACCCCTTCCCATTCACTCCCACTGTACACAATCCCAATGGACCCAACCCCTTCCCATTCACTCCCATTGTACACAATCCCAATGGACCCGACCCCTTCCCATTCATTCCCACTGTACACAATCCCAATGGACCCGACCCCTTCCCATTCACTCCCATTGTACACAATCCCAATGGACCCGACCCCTTCCCATTCACTCCCATTGTACACAATCCCAATGGACCCGACCCCTTCCCATTCACTCCCACTGTACACAATCCCAATGGACCCAACCCCTTCCCATTCACTCCCACTGTACACAATCCCAATGGACCCAACCCCTTCCCATTCACTCCCACTGTACACAACCCCAATGTATCCGACCCCTTCCCATTCACTCCCACTGTACACAATCCCAATGGACCCGACCCCTTCCCATTCACTCCCACTGTACACAATCCCAATGACCCGACCCCTTCCCATTCACTCCCACTGTACACAATCCCAATGGACCCAAACCTCTTCCCATTCACTCCCACTGTACACAATCCCAATGGACCCGACCCCTTCCTATTCACTCCCACTGTACACAATCCCAATGGACCCGAGCCCTTCCCATTCACTCCCACTGTACACAATCCCAATGGACCCAAACCTCTTCCCATTCACTCCCACTGTACACAATCCCAATGGACCCGACCCCTTCCCATTCACTCCCATTGTACACAATCCCAATGGACCCGACCCCTTCCCATTCACTCCCATTGTACACAATCCCAATGGACCCGACCCCTTCCCATTCACTCCCACTGCCATTTCACAACAGTTTAACATTTCGAACTCCTGCTCCACTAAATTGGAGGGTCTTGTGCTGGGGCAGACTCCCCCTCCTGTCAGTAAAGGCTTTGACTGAACTCTCTCCCACCAGGAACCACCTGGACTCAGGAGATCGTTGACCTGATCGCTACCGAGGGGGACCTGGTGAAGAGCAGACGGGCTCCGACTCACCTGAGGTGCCCCTTCCTGGAGATATGGTCTCCCGCTCCTGTACCATCAGGTAGGTCCACACTAGGAGCTTGCACGGTGAGATGTTGGAATGCCTGAGTGTGTCAAATGGTATGTTGGGCTTTATTACATGTACAAGAGGAAGGAAGTCTTATTACAATTGTACAGGGCTTTGGTGAGACCACGAAATAACAACAGAAAACGCTGGAAAAACTCAGCAGGCCAGGCAGCATCCGTGGAGAGAGCTGAGTTTTTCCAGCGTTTTCTGTTGTTATTTCGGATTTCCAGCATCCGCAGTATTTTGCTATCGTTTTGGTGAGACCACACCTGGAATACGGTGCACAGTTTTGGTCTCCTGATCTAAGGAAGGACATATAGTGGCAAATGGAATTTAAACCTGAAAAGTGTGAGGTGATGCATTTTGGGAGGACTAACAAGGCAAGGGAATACACAATGAATGGTAGGCCCCTAGGAAGGACAGAGGATCAGAGGGACCTTGGTGTGCATGTACATAGATCCCTGAAGGCAGCAGGATAGGTAGATAAGGTGGTTAAGAAGGCATATGGGATACTTGCCCTCATTAGCCAAGGCATAGAATATAAGAGCAGGGAGGTTATGATGGAGCTGTACAAAACGCTAGTTAGGCCACAGCTGGAATACTGTGTGCAGTTCTGGTCGCCACACTATAGGAAGGATGTGATTGCATTGGAGAGGGTGCAGAGGAGATTCACCAGGATGTTACCTGGGCTGCAGCGCTTCAGCTATGAAGAGAGACTGGACAGGCTGGGGTTGTTTTCCTTAGAGCAGAGAAGGCTGAGGGGGGACCTGATTGAGGTGTACAAAATTATGAGGGGCATAGATAGGGTAGATAGAAAGGAACTTTTCCCCTTAGTAGAGGGGTCAATAACCAGGGGGCATAGTTTCAAGGTAAGGGGCAGGAAGTTTAGAGGGGATTTGAGGAAAAACTTTTTCACCCAGAGGGTGGTTGGAATCTGGAACTCACTGCCTGAAAGGGTGGTAGAGGCAGGAACCCTCACAACATTCAAGAAGCATTTAGATGAGCACTTGAAACGCCATAGCACACAAGGCTACGGACCAAGTGCTGGAAAATGGGATTAGAATAGACAGGGCTTGATGGCCGGCGCGGACACGATGGGCCGAAGGGCTGAAGGGATAATTACTAGTCCTAGCCCCTTTAGGGCTACCCTGGATCAGGTGTATTCCCCAGACGTTCACTTTCAATCCTAAAGACGCTTAATTGGGTCTAAAGGTCCGATTATCTCCCCCTAAAGGAAAGGAACAACCTGAAGATGTTACCGTCCTCCAGATAGCACTTTTAATAAGTTTAGCTAGACTGTAACGTTCCGGATATTATGAGGGTCCAGAAAAATCCCCCAGAATTCTGCAACTCCTCACCAAAGAGCGTACAGAGATTGAGTTCGCGAGTTTGATACAGAAGTATTATGTGAGACAATTCTAAAAATATATAGATTTATTAAAGAACCGACATGTAATTTACAGTTGGTGATTCAATCGCAACATTAACAGTTCCAAATACAAAAATCTTACAATTCTATTATCAGAGATCCTTATTCTCAAATCTTAACTTCGCTAGTTTTACAGTTCTTAGTTTATTTCAGGATATCCACCAAAATCAAAATACAAGTACCTTGATCCCCGAGATACAAAGAGTTGAAGATTTACAGAGCTTGCCTCTGAAGCCGAGAATCGCTTTGCCCCTTTACAGCGAACCTATCCTCCCATTTGAAAGTCCAATTTTTATACCCTTTTTCAGTGGTATTTCCTTTGAAGTTTTCTGCTGATGTAAGCTAATTATCTCTAGTCATTTTTCTGTTGACCCCTGCTATTCTTACAGTCAGTTCAGCTGGTAGCATTAAGGTTTATGTCTCTACCTTTAGGTGTTCGAAGCTTATCATAAAAACTATGTGGAGCAGGTGCATCTATTTGATGTCATTCTTACCAAGGTCTTCTGTTTGTGTCTTTTGCATTTAGAACACCTTACTTAGGATGATCTATGTAATTCTTAATCACCTCAGCTGGTTGTAACACAGACTCGTGTCTCCCCTCCATAGGTGTTCCAAGTTTAACATAAAAAAACGATTTGACGGCAGGTGTTTCTTTTACTTGATGCCGTTTATACGAAGGCATATGATTCTTCTTCTTTTATGTGCCTGTTTCCAAAGTGTAATTTAAAACACCTTAACAGGGTGTACCATTGTGTTTTTTTCCCAAGGCTTCAGACTATCAGGAACCTCCAACCTCCTGTTTCAATAAGGTTATTGATTCAGTGTCAACAACTTATCTTATCTCAATCGCCTGTATGCTGTTTACAGCTTCTCCATTGTTAGGTTTTTAGATTTTCAAGCCCAGTTTGTCATGTTACAAAGGCCAGAATATTTCATAGAATGGTGTATTTTTCTGCATATGGCTTATTCCTTCACAGGGCCTCTTTCAGTGCTGTATAACTCTATGGGGTAAAAATTCAGTTGGTTGCGCCTCCCGTTAGCGCCTTAAGAGGGTGCTAATGGGGCGCAAAGCCGCTAACGCCCGGGCGCAGCGATGTTTGCGCCGCTCGGGAACTTAACTAGAGATTGTGCGGCGGTGCTAAACTTTACCGCTGCGACCACCTGCGCGCGCAGTTTGTGACGTCATTCCATGGTGCAACGCCCTTGTGGCGCCCTGGAGCGGAAATTGAGTGGCGCCCCCTGCCTTACCGCCTGGCGCATCCAACGACCAGAAGACTGGAACGCTATCAATCGCTGTGGGGCTGGGGGGGGGCGCTATTTAAAGGGGGCCTCGTCCTGTCTTTTATTGTTGGTGGCATTTTTGAACTACGCATTCTGAGAGAGAGAGGGAGAGACTTCTGGAGAGATTCAACGTTGTGTGAAGGAGTTTTGGGTATTGAGCAGCACTTTGCAGGTTCATTTTGATTTGCCATTCCTTGTATCGATTTAGCAGAGACTGTGGGAGCTGCACTCTGAGCTCTTTGCCTGGTACTCTCCATTGTTCTTTCCAGCACATTTGATGTGCAAGTCTCTCCAGGCCGAGATTCAAGGCTGCAATGAACAGGATGTGGATGGAAAGCAAGATTAACCATCCCCTTTAAGAACTGGCCCGTGCCATTGTGTGCGTGTTCCATTGCTGACTGACATTACATGAGCTTCGCCAGCGCTCTGAGTTAGCGCCTCACTCCTTGGCCTTTGCGCCTTAAGACAGGTGTGCAGCGCCTGATTTAGCGCTCCACTCACCTCCCGGGGCGGTAAAAGTGAAGTTTCCAGTCAGTGCCGATAATTAGCGCCAGGCGCTAATATTTGCGTCCAGACGATATTTGCGCCCCAAATGGGGCGCGACCTAATTTTTACCCCTATGACTCTATACTTGTGTAAGGGGGTCCTGCCAGCAGCCCGTGCTGTGCTTCCAGGTGCTGATGCGGGGTTAGGCCTTATTGCTTGCTCTGGTCTCCAGCCAGCCTTGTAGCACTAAACCCCTGTGAGTGGTTCGACCCACTCGCCCTTACGGTTCTGACACTGGACTTAGATGCGAGAGCAGTAATGCAGAGAAAACTCAGGTAGAGCCGGTTGAATAGTACGAAATGGAAATCTTTATTGCATATTGTTCAAGATTACGAAATACATGTCATAAGCACAGATTAATGACAGTACAAGCTTACATACATTTATAAAACTAGATTTAGGGAAATGAGGAGTGCACGACACATCGTAAAAGGGGGCACACATTATATTTATCCTTAAAACAAAACCCTCCCCTATTAATACCTGTCCTAATCTAGATCTGTAGGATCGAGAAACATGCTCACCACTCGTGATAACTCGGAGAATTCTAAAACGGTGCTCGGCTGCTTTCGCTGCAGCACCTGACCGTCCACGTGTGGACCAGGGGTTTCTGCACCTCACTTGTTTACTCGCTCTGCTCCGGCTAGCAGGCTAGAACGTCTGCTGTCATGAAGATCTGTGTTGACCTCGGACACCGGATAAAATTCAAAAATGAGTCTTCCTGTGTCTGTAGAACTCGAAGAAACGTCTTCTGGTGCCAGTTGTGGAGTAGCCGATAAAGTTCAAAGAAGTGATTAATCGATTTTCGGGCGCAGTCGGGGCTTACTGACCACGGCGGCACGTGTAGTCTTCTTCTTCTCTTCTCATCTCATCTCGGGCCTTCGGATCCAACCTCTCGTTTACCGACCTCTCGGGATGGTGCGCACGCTTACAGGCCTTCGCAGCCCAGCTCTCCACAGATCTTCGTGGCAAGCCACGAGGTCGACCCCAGAAGGATCAGCGGAATCAGAGAATAAGAGTCAAGAGCTCGAGTCGGTGGTCGGCAGAGAATAAGAGAGCGCTTCAGCGAGTCAAGGGAATAAGAGAAAGATGGACGTTTGGACACTACAGTTATAGTACTGTAATTCCTTATCTCCCGCCCAATCTTAATGTTCATCTTTTGTCATGTTTTGGCGCTCAAACTTCTTGTATGGGGTGATTTCTGTCTTTAATGGGTTTCGGTGATACTTGTAACTGGCCAAGTACCCGTTAATGTGTCCTTCATTGTGGAACCGGCTAGGAGCCTCCCTGGCGGTGTTTTGGGGGTCTCCGAAATATTTGTGTGAGTACCCGCAAATGGCTCTCTCATCGTAGAGCTGCGGGGAATTTGCATATTAATGTCTTTGGATGGGCCTCTGATTGCCCAGTACAATAGTCTCTTGCCTGTGCCTGGAAAACGCTTCCAGCACTTATATTTCTTGCTTTTGTATTAAATGCAAATCGATCGCGTCCTGTCTTATACCAATGTATCACCCGATCTTGCTGAAATGTTTATTGGAACGCCATCTTGTCTGCCTACTTGGAAAAGTCTAGAAACTTCTGCCACGAGGCGCGGCGGCCATTTTACAGGCTGCTTGTGTCCGTTTTGAAACATAACAGCATTTTGCTGAAATAAAAACCACTTAAACGAAACTGTGTCTCTGTTTCTTGTTGTATCCGAATCGCGATAATTTGCGAATTTTACAAGTGTGTGAGTGAATGTCAGTGTGTGATTGAATGTCAGTGTGTGAGTGAATGTCAGTGTGTGAGTGAATGTCAGTGTGTGTGAGTGAATGTCAGTGTGTGTGAGTGAATGTCAGTGTGTGAGTGAATGTCAGTGTGTGTGAGTGAATGTCAGTGTGTGAGTGAATGTCAGTGTGTGAGTGAATATCAGTGTGTGAGTGAATGTCAGTGTGTGTGAGTGAATGTGAGTGTGTGAGTGAATGTCAGTGTGTGTGAGTGAATGTCAGTGTGTGTGAGTGAATGTCAGTGTGTGAGTGAATGTCAGTGTGTGTGAGTGAATGTCAGTGTGTGAGTGAATGTGAGTGTGTGAGTGAATATCAGTGTGTGAGTGAATGTCAGTGTGTGTGAGTGAATGTGAGTGTGTGAGTGAATGTCAGTGTGTGTGAGTGAATGTCAGTGTGTGTGAGTGAATGTCAGTGTGTGAGTGAATGTGAGTGTGTGAGTGAATGAGTGAGTGTGTGTGAATGAGTGTGTGTGAGTGTGTGAGTGTGTGTGAATGAGTGTGAGTGTGAGCGTGAGTATTCCTGTGTTCTGGACAGTGAGGAGCTGGGAAGTGGATCAGCTCCTTTTCATCTAGTCCATCACCGGGAAGGCCTTCGCCAGCACCCTCTTGGTGTCCTCCGCCATCTCTTTCACAGCTTTCTCCAGGAGCTTGCCGATGGTGGTATGGGAGATATTGGCAGAGAATAAAATTCCAAGCAATGGCAGCCATTTACCAAATCTGCTCATCGGGTGCTCCGACTCTTCAACCTTTTTTAGCTCGTTCTCGACAGTGCTGTCAGACACCTCCTTCCCAAACGTGGACTTTACTTCTGATCTGAGCTCCTCTGTCCTCTTCCTCACTCTCTTCGCCAGTCTCCCGAGGGAACCGTCATCCAGACCGAAGTCTGTGTGGTAGGAGGAGAGCCTCTTGACCAGCAGATCAATGTCATACTGATACACAAGTCTTCGGAATGGCATCGCGGCATACGCAGCCGACTGGAGGGCAAGCTTCCAAATGTCATCCATCATGACATTTTTCTTCTTCTCTATGATCGATGAGGTGATATTGGGGAGAGACAACAAAAAGGCCCGTCTCTTCAGAGCAGTAAAATTCCCTTCCAGAACATCCTGCAGTTTCCAAAAGTCAAACTTATCCGGCCTCAAACTGGAAATGAGGAAGACTTGTGGAGATTTCAACCCCTCTTCCTTCAAAGTCTCAACGCAGTCGTTCCGGATTTTATCCAGGGTTGTCTTCTTATTGTACTGGGACTTCTCACGACGTTTGGCTGATTCCAGGTCCAGGTCTATTTTGTTTCGGATAAAATAAAATTTCTTGTTCCTCTGCTGAATTTCCTTGGCCAGAAGCAAATCATTCTCATGAAAGCGAGTGGCAATGATGATAATGAAGAAATCGTATCGATCAAACTTTACACAGTTGAAATATTCACTGGCTTGAAACTTTTGGGTTCCAATCCCAGGGAGGTCCCAGATACGGACGGTAGGTTTGTACGGGTAGTGATACTCTGTCGGATCCATTGTTTCTGTTTCCCCCGCTGCAGCTGCCTCCTCTTCTTCACCAACATCAACACTCTGTAAAGCATTGATGAAGGATGATTTACCAGAGCCTGATGGTCCTGTCACTGCAATGTGAAGCTCTGTGTTCTCAAAATTCTCAAAGTCTGACTGTATTTGCTGAGTGACCGCATCCAGCCCACCAATGTCGCACAGAGACTGGTATTTAGATTCTTCACCGACACCGGCCATTGTGGATCTGTAAGTGCAGGATAAGGTCAGAGTGGCAGAAATCGTCCGTCTAGAATCTTTTAATTTGTATTTTTGTATTGCTAAAATGATCATATAAATCCATAACTCCCAAATCCCAAGTACCAAGACACCAGCCGGAGCTGGCCTGTTTGCCAACCATGGGGGTAAATACCATCGTGGAGTCCACCATGTGTTAGATACACTGTCCGTTCCCCCTCTGGGACCGGGTGTCACAGTGCGTTAGATACACTGTCCGTTCCCCCTCTGGGACCGGGTGTCACAGTGCGTTAGATACACTGTCCTTTCCCCCTCTGGGACCGGGTGTCACAGTGCGTTAGATACACTGTCCTTTCCCCCTCTGGGACCGGGTATCACAGTGCGTTAGATACACTGTCCTTTCCCCCTCTGGGACCGGGTGTCACAGTGTGTTAGATACACTGTCCTTTCCCCCTCTGGGACCGGGTGTAACAGTGTGTTAGATACACTGTCCTTTCCCCCTCTGGGACCGGGTGTCACAGTGTGTTAGATACACTGTCCTTTCCCCCTCTGGGACCGGGTGTCACAGTGTGTTAGATACACTGTCCTTTCCCCCTCTGGGACCGGGTGTCACAGTGCGTTCGATACACTTTCCTTTCCCCCTCTGGGACCGGGTGTCACAGTGCATTAAATACACAGGCCTTTCCCCTCATGAACCAGGTTTCAAACTGCATTAGATACACTGTCCTTTCCCCCTCTGGGACCGGGTGTCACAGTGTGTTAGATACACTGTCCTTTCCCCCTCTGGGCCCAGGTGTCACAGTGCGTTAGATACACTGTCCTTCCCCTCTGGGACCGGGTGTCACAGTGCGTTTGATACACTGTCCTTTCGCTCTCTGGGACCGGGTGTCACAGTGCATTAGATACACTGTCCTTTACCCCTCTGGGACCGGGTGCAACAGTGCGTAAGATACACTGTCCTTTCCTCCTCTGGGACCGGGTGTCACAGTGCATTAGATACACTGTCCTTTCCCCCTCTGGGACAGGGTGTCACAGTGCGTTTGATACACTGTCCTTTCCCACTCTGGGACCGGGTGTCACAGTGCGTTAGATACACTGTCCTTTCCCCCTCTGGGACCGGGTGTCACAGTGCGTTAAATACACTGTCCTTTCCCCTCTGGGACCGGGTGTCACAGTGTGTTAGATACACTGTCATTTCCCCCTCTGGGACCGGGTGTCACAGTGCGTTAGATACACTGTCCTTTCCCCCTCTGGGACCGGGTATCACAGTGGGTTCGATACACTGTCCTTTCCCCTCTGGGACCGGGTATCACAGTGGGTTAGATACACTGTCCTTTCCCCCTCTGGGACCGGGTGTGTAGAATTCGCAATTATCGCGATTTCATTTTAATAAGGAGAAAACACAAAGTTTCGTTCAAAACAGCTTTTATTTCAGCGGAATGCTGTCAGGTTTAAATTGGACACAAGCAGCCTGTAAAATGGCCGCCGCACCTCGTGACAGAACATTCTAGACTTTTCAGCAGGCAGACAAGATGGCGTTCCAATAAACATTCTTGCAAGATCGATAACGATTCAGCACAGTGAAGACAATACACAGGACATTATGGGTTTACAGTATAAACATCGATACTGGGATCGGTCTCCCAGGTACAAAGGAAAGCCATCAAGGGCCCATCCAAAGGACATTAATATGTAAACTCCCAACGGCTCTACGATGAGAGAGCCGTTAGCAGGTAGTTATACAGGACACTTGGAAGCCCCAAACCCCTCCAGGGGGAACACCGACCGATTTAACAATGGGAGAAATATTAACAGGTACTCAAACATTCATGAGTAGCCCCGAAACCCATTAAGGACGGAGATCACCCATACAGGACATTTTGGGCGCCAAACCGTAAACAAAAGAATGGACATTGTAGTTGGGCGGGAAACGGAAGAACTGTGCACTATAATTGCAGGCCCCAAACCGTCCATTCGCTCTCTGGCCTCTTGCTCTTGCTCTTGCCTCGTGTTCTTGACTCTTGCCGCTTGTTGCTGTTATCATCGTGGCTGCTCCTGTGTAAAAGACTGTTGCAAAGACCTATGTTGGTAGCTGGCAGCGGAACCGAAGGCCCGGGATGAGATGAGATGAGATGAGATGAGAGGAGAAGAGAAGAAGACCTTATCCATCGCCACGGTCAGTAGATCCCGACCGCGCCTGTAGGTCGATCAGCCAAGTCTTCTCGACAGGAAGTTTTCTTCTTTAACAAGACATATTGCATCGATGATAACTGGACTGTGCAAACACATCGTATCAGCGATATTGACAACGGTGCTCCACCATACCTTGTATCCAACCAACAGAGGTCTTCACTACAGCGGACGGTCCAGCCGACTGACCGAGCAGCAAAAGCAGTAAACAAGTGGGACCAGGAGATCTCCTGACCAACACGTGGGTGCTGCGGTGAAAAACATCCGATCAGCTATTCGGGATTTCTCCGAGTTATTACGAGTGGTGAGCATGAGTCTCGGGATCCTACGCAGCTAGTTTAGGATAGCTATTGATAGGGGAGGGTTAAAGATTAAGGATATTTGTAATGTGTGCCCTATTTACGTTGTGCCGTTCGTTCCTCGTTTCCCTAAGAGTGATTATAACTGTTTGTAAGATTGTACTGTCATTAATCTGTGCATATGACATGTATTTCATAATTTTAAGTATCATGCAATAAAGATTTTCCATTTCGTACCGTTCAAACCAAGTCTACATGAGTTTTATCTCCATTACTGCTCTCGCATCTAAGTCCAGTGTCTAGAACCGTAAGGGAGAGTGATTCGAACCACTCACAGGGGTGTCTAGTGTTCCCAGACTGGCTGGAGACCAGGCCTAGACCCGCACTGACATACAGGCTGCACAGAGCCGCGTGAATCTCACAGGCTACGAGACACGCAGGGTCAGGAGAGAATCCCTTACAGAAAATGGCGACCGCGGCAGGACACTGGCAGCGAGAGGGTAGTGTGTTAGATTTTGGAATGACTGTACGAAATGTGATGCAGGAAAAGATAGCGGATTACGTATTTGGAAAGGTTAATCTAACGAAAAAGTGGATAAGCGAATTGTTAGCGGATAAGAGCCCACTAGAGGCAGCTGAAAGGTGGACGGATAGTAAGGAGCATAAAAAGGCAGTTGAGAAAGCAGTCTGGCTTATGTGCTACAAAAGGCAGGTTCAGATTTCAAACCAGACCAATACAGCGCTAACCGCTCGAATCAAGCAGTTAGAGGAGGAAATGGAGGAGAAGGTTTCTGGAGGGGAGGCGCTCATTAAGAGTTTACATGAGTTACGCCAGGAAAGCCAGGAAGTCTCCAGTTACCTTAAAACAAGGGTAGAGTATCTCGAGTGCCAGATCACTGAAGCAAAATTAAACGAGAGTAGGATGAAGGAAAGATGTAACCGTCAAGCTGCCCAGATAAGAACTCAAGAAGAGAGCTTAATGGGGGTTAGGTCGGCGTATAAGTTGGCCCTTGAGGATAAGTTTCAGGGAGCCGACCATAGCGCCTGCGAAAAAGAGATAGAGAGCCTCAAAAAGGCCGTGAATAATGCGAACGGCATGGTGTGCCTTATTAATCCGTCGGCACGCCAGCCGCTAGTAAATGAGAGATTTAGAAATTCCCCACCAAGTAAAGCAGAAGAAGTAGTAGCCACTGCGCCCTCCGCGCCACCCAGCTATTCAGAAACCTGGGTTAGGGAGGAAGCAACGGAAGAAGCAAAAGAGCCCGTTGAAAAGGAGGTAGAAAAGGGATCGTTGTATCCAGTAACGGGTATTAAAAGGGGCCCAAGCAGAAACGGTGGGGAAGAACCGGGGGATCTCCTCGGACAGCTGGTGTTGCCTCACAGTTCACATCAGCTGAGGGCCATGATAAACCACGTAAGGAAGCTGACCGAGATAGACGACCCTTCCGTACATTTTAGGGAAGTTGAGCAAGCCGCAGCCATCAACGGCTGCGATGATGGGGAGACAGCAAAAATGCTGCTGTTCTCGTTAGATAGCTCGGTCCTTCAGTGTCTCTCAGGCGATAGCAAGAGGGGAAATAAAAGTTATGAGGAATTGAAAAATGAGGTCCTAGAAGTAGTGGGAGCGAACGACGGAGGTCCGTTTGCTAGAGTGGGACAGACAGTGCAGATGGAGGGAGAACCCCCGAAGGTTTTTGCCGACAGGCTGTGGCCAGTATATGAGCGCAGCTGTCTAGGTGCGCCCGAACGCGAAGATGTGGAAGGCGCCGCTTTAATTCATTGGCTTAGGTGCATAATAGCCAACAGTTTACCAGCCGTTAGAGAGCAGGCAAAAGCCTGGTTCGATCCCAATGACCTCAACCTTACGGAAGAGTCGGTCTTGAATCGACTCATGTTGGGTTACCGTAACATAAGGGGTATGACGACACGTCCCTTTAAGGGAAGAGTACATGAGGTACGACCCGCAGCCCCGACTCAAAGAGAGTGGCATCAGGAGGGTAATCGCGCCCCACAGGCAAGTAATGCCTGCTACGGGTGTGGGAAGACAGGGCACTGGCGCAAGCACTGCAGGAACCCTTGGAAGGATTCCAAGGATAAAAATCCCGCGGTCCGAACCCAGGCGCCTGTCCCGGCTAAGGAAGCAAAGGCACCCACCTCTCCCGAAGACCTCGAAGCAGTGTTAGGAGTCATGCGCAAGATGGTTTTGAATGCGCGTGGACAGGTGGCGGTCGCAACCGGCCCCGTAGGTGCCGCAGGACCGTCTAATAGTGCCCCATGACTAGAACCAGCACAGCCCGTCTACCTGTGTCCGCTCAGCTATGATGCGTGGAGGCGACCTGTGGTGGAGATGGAGGTAGAGAAACAAAAGGGCAGTTATTTGTTGGATACGGGAGCTTCTTGCACCATAATCCATACAGATGACCCTTTTGACTCGCCGCTATCTACCAAGGTCCCATTCACGCTAGCAGGGTTCACAGGGAAAGAACAGGCTGGCACGTTTTCCCTCCCGCTATCCATTCGTTTAGGGACACTTCGCCTTAAGTGGAAGTGTATACTGATGGCATGGCAAAAGGGGGGTGGAAGAGGTATTCTCGGGTCCGATCTCCTAGCGGGACACGGGATCCTCGTGGACCTCAGAAATCACTGTCTCTGGGGGGCTAAAGGTGAAAAAGGCGAGGTAATGGTGATTCAAGGGGAGGAAGAAACAGGGGTCCTGTGTACCGTACAGCCATCCGGAGGCTACGACCTCAGGCTTATGGTCGCAGATGTCCCAACGGACATGCAAACGTACGTGACAGATAATATGCACGCGTTTGCAACCCACAAGCACGATTGTGGGAGGGTGGTCGGGTTTGAGGTCAGCGTAGATGGGGACCCCATGACCCGACCCCAAAAGCAGTATAACTTCCCCAAAGAAGCAGAACCCGATATGGAGGCAGCAATGTCTTCCTTGGTGCAGCAGGGCGTGTTGAGGCCGATAGCCACACACGTGAACTCCCCATTATGGCCGGTTAGGAAGCCGGATAATTCGTGGAGAGCCACGGTGGACTACAGAGTCCTTAACAGTAACATTCCCGCCTGCGCGCCCACAGTAGCAGCAGTTGCTGACCTAATAGGGAGCATCCCAGCGTCCGCGACCACGTTCACGGTGCTGGATATCTCGAACGGTTTTTGGTCCATCCCGCTGCGGCGAGAGGACCAGTACAAGTTTGCCTTTACGTTTAAAGGGCAACAGTACACGTGGAACTGTTTGCCACAGGGTTTCCACAATAGCCCCAGTATTTTTCACCAGTGTATGGCAGGAAGTTTAAAGGAGTTTAGTCAGCCCAATCAGATAGTACAGTATGTGGATGATTTGCTCCTATTTACGGACTCAAGGGAGGAGCACGGACCACTACTGGACGAGTTATTGGAGCTGTTAGCGAGAAAGGGTTTTAAAGTAAACCCAAAGAAAGCACGTATCGGTCAGCAGGAAGTAAAATTCCTGGGACTGACCCTACGCGCTGGGGAAAGAGCTATAGACAAAGCAAGGAGGGAGTCGGTGCAAGAATTACCGATTCCCAACAACGTAAGGGGTGTGAGGTCCTTCTTGGGACTGACCGGTTACTGCAGGGATTTTATCGAGGATTATGCGGCCACAGCGGCGCCGCTCCTCCGACTCCTCCATAAGGGGGTAGAGTGGCTTTGGGACGAGGGCTGCCAAGCAGCCTTCGAGAAGTTAAAAAGGGATCTGCAGACCGCGCCAGCCTTAGGGGCCATAGATGGGGGGAAGGAGTTTTTCCTGGAGGTAGCTGCCAGCGGAGACAGCTTAAGCGCCGTGCTGCTCCAAGAGCGTCACGGCAAGCTGAGGCCGGTTGTCTATTCATCCAGGGTATTAACGGATGTGGAGAGAAGTTTTTCCAATTGCGAAAGGCACCTTTTAGCCACGCATTGGGCTGTGAAAAGATCAGCGATCTTCACAGGGCTCTCTCCCATCACTCTCCTCACACATCACACACCAACTAAGATGCTTCTGGATGGGAGGATTAAAGACGGGACCGTAAGCAGCGCACGCATTGCGCGTTGGACCCTTCTTCTCTCCCAGTTGGACATCAGAGTAAAAGGTCTTTGCGAGCCCAGGCTTGCGGCCAATTTGGTATACCCCGGTACAGCCCACCGGTGTTCGGTGGAGGGGGTGTGGGACGTCAACATAGGTTTACGGGCCGGGATACATCCCACTGGGCGCGAGATTTATGTTGATGGGTCTAGCACAGTGTCTGCTGGCGAGCGACTCACAGGGTGTGGAGTTTATGACCCTGCGGCAGACCTTGCCCTGGCGATCAAGCTCCCTAGCACCATGAGCGCGCAGCAGGCTGAGCTGTCTGCCGTGGTGTACGTTGTGACCCACCCAGACATTTTCCCAACCCCATACACGATTTGCTCGGACAGTATGTTCACCTGCAATTCGTGTACGGAATACCTGGCCATCTGGTCCCGCCGAGGATACACCTCCGCGGACGGGCGACCTTTAACGGTAAAGCCCTTGCTGGAAAAGATCTTAGCAGCGGCAGTAGGGGAGGAAGGGGAGATTTTCATCCATAAGGTGAAAGCTCACTCCTCCACAGAGCCCCGTGGGGAGGGCAACCGGCAGGCGGATGCGCTAGCCAGGGAGGGTGCCCGCGACGGTACTTTCTGGAACCCCTATAGAACCGGACCCATAGCAGCGGTCCGAGGTGGGGACGGGAATACCGGGAACACCAGGGTAGCATTGCCCCTAGACCTTAAGACCGTCCAAGCCCAGGATCCCGCCCTAAAAGCAGTCCTAAAAACGATTGCTGAGGGGAGGCAGGTAGAAGGTCCGTACAGTACGGCAACCCTCTCAGTTAAGGAAGGCATGCTGTTCCGCGAGGAGCAGTGGGTTGTGCCGCAGCAGCACAGGAGGGAATTCCTCCAGTTGGCTCACGAGGGACCAGGGGCAGGGCACCCCGGGCCCGAGGTTACCTGGCAACGGGTAGAGCAAGCGGGATGGTGGCCAGGGCTCAGGGAACAAGTCCGCGAGTTCTGTGCAAACTGTCTTGTGTGCGCTGCAAATAACCCAGACCCCCAGAAAAGGAAGGTGCCCATGGGACACGTAAGAAGGGTAGAGGGACCATGGCAGTCGATACAGATCGACTATATAGGACCCCTGCCCACCACCCAGGGAGGTTATAAGTACTGCCTCGTCCTGGTGGATGTGTTTTCCAAGTGGGTGGAAGCCTTCCCTTGTCGAACAGCTACGGCACTGGGTACAGCAAAAATCTTGGTCCGGGAAGTGTTCTCGCGGTGGGGACTCCCCCGTTTCGTGGAGTCAGACCAAGGGAGTCATTTCACCGGCCAGGTGATGCAGAACACCCTCATGCTTTTGGGCATTGAAGGGAAGTGGCACGTAGCACACAATCCCCAGTCATCCGGGATTGTTGAGCGTATGAACCGGACCCTGAAGGAGAAATTGAGGAAAGAGACTAGGAACTCGCCCCAAAAATGGGCGGAAGTTCTGCCTTTAGTCCTCATGGGGGTCCGGGCCAGTCAGTCAAAAAGTACGGGGTACTCCCCGCACGAGGTAATGACCGGCAGGCTCATGCGAACCCCCACCCATGTGCTAGCCCCGGTGCTCACTGAGGGTCAGCTTCAAGAGATCAGCAGGGACAAGTTCGCCCAAACTCTCTTGGAGCGCCTGAAGCAAGTTTATGAGCAGGCGGCTGGGAACATGGGAAGGCAGCACCAGGGCAATCGCTTGTTGCTGGAACCCCGCAAAACGCGGGAGTGGGAAGTAGGAGACCAGGTCATGGTCAGAAACTACGCCAGAGTAGGGAGTCTGGAACCACTGTATATGGGACCCTACAACATTGTAGACAAGGCAAGTCCCATGGTTTACGCCGTAAAAGTACCTCGGCGCACTAAGTGGTTCCACATAAACCAATGTAAACTGTACCAGCCGGGTGCGCAAGGGAAAACTACAGGGGTAAATCCCGCCAATGGGAAAACACAGCCCCAGGTAGGACCACAAGGCACACAGGCAGGCGTAGCAGCTTGCATCAGGGGAAGGGACATCCCGGACGACCATGCAGCGTTTTTCTGGAGTTGGGGGTTAGATGACGAGGACCCCAGGGTACCCTGGTCAGATGAGGATAGTGCAGATGAGCATAGTGATGATGACGGGTGGTTCCTGAGGAACGGTCTGGGAGGATTGGGGCCGCTAGGTAGAGATCCATACGGGGTGGACACACAAGCTGCAGGTCCCGACAACAGGAGGAAGGAGCTAGAGGAGGCCGGGCCAGCCGCTATGTGGTTCCCAGAGGTGTGGCCGCCCGCTTTGAACGTCCAGTCCTCAGGGGAGGCAGAGTTCACGAGTGAAGGGCCGCCTGCTGGGCCGAGCAGGGCGGGGCCCCGAACTGCCAGCCCCGAGGTTAGGGAGGCGGAGTCAGCGGAGGCGGGGCTGGCGCCTGTGATGGAACCCCAGGTCATCCCGTTGAAGGTCTCGGGACCCGGTCCGTCCGTCACGGAGCCCCCGCCCATAGCAATTCCCCGTAGGTCAAGCAGAGTACCCCAGCCCAGAAGGATGTGGTCAGGTCCACAGGCTGCCCCAGGGCGTAAGTTTCAGGTTAAGATAACCCGGGTAGAGACAGGCCACATCGAAGCAGTAACAGGCTGCGGCAGATCAGAGGAAAGGGTCAGCGCAGCAACAGGCTGCGGCAGATCAGAGGGAAGGGTCAGTGCCCTCCCACCGTCGGGAAGAGCTCGCAGCAGCCTTCTCAGGATTTAAAGGGGCCGCCCTGAGAACGGGCGGCATTGTAAAGTTATTAGTTTAAGGTTTTAAGTTTTAGTTTAAGGTTTTAAGTAGTTTTAATAAGGTTAAGTTTGTAGTGTTTTTAACAGATAACGACAAAATGATGGGAGTTTTAAGGCTAGGTTTAGAGGAAGTCTATTTAGCAAACGTTGAAGTTTACGTGAGGCGAGGTCAGGGGACCCGCTCACCCTTCACAAAAGCCAGAGACCTTTTGCGAGGCTGGCTACCTCATTCTATCTGATCACAGGAACCAAGGAAGGATGGAACGACTTCTAGTATTGCTCGTGGCAATCGGATGTGGATTGGCCTATCGGGGCCTCACCAAGGATGTCGTGGTGTTTGGATGTTCCGGGGACACGGCCCCCATCGCGGTGGATGGGACCGGGAGACGGAAGGCAGAAGGGACCAGCACCTATTTCCACAAGGGAAGGTGGCCAGGATGGCTGGGAACGAACTCAACGGAGTATTCCAGCACATCGGGGTTCGCCTATAAAGAGACTTCTTTAATGTGCCCCAAAGTACGGATCATCGCACCCAGGATCAGCGTCACCGTCGGCAAACGGATTTGTTTGACCTGCAGTGGGAATGTCCCATTGAGCCGATGGTGGTGGCTGCGAAAGCTGAGCAAAACTATGAGGAACTCTTCGGTTGAGTGGGAGCGGCTGGGTAATAATACCCATCGGACAATTACGGGGACAGACGGACAAGTGAAAGTCTGTTGGGACAAATGGTGGGAACCGGATGAGGGAATTTATGTTTGTATGTGGGGGTCAAAGTACGTTTGCCCCAAAGGCATCTCCATAAATGCCACTGAGCTCATTACGCGCCCACGCAAAGCCCCGCCCACGATTCCGGTAGTTCTAACTGAGGAAGAGGGGTGCCCTAAAACTAGTAAGGGACCCGGGAACGGTTTGGTACTGGTCCCCACAGACCAGATACTATTTCAGGGGGTACATTACGCGGTGGCCTCAGTGATTTTAAATCTCACTGAGGTACGGTTACCAGAGTGGTGCCCCAAAAAGACGGAACAGTTGTACCAGGTCCTGTTGACCAAGATGTTCAGGCAATTTTACGAGTTTGATTTTGCAGAAATTGATAAGACAAGTTTATACACCGCACCGCAGGAAGTTTTGGACCAAGTAGGGAGGCAAAGAAGGGGTTTGGTGAACGATGCGTTCACTGCTTTTAACACAGGGACATCTGTGGTCAACGCTCTAGACAGTGTGGAGCTGCAGACCCAGATTAATGGTTTAAAAACACAGTTAAAGGATATTCTTACAGATGAGAATAAAGTGGTAGGGTCGGGTCTGCACGAGGACCAAGCCATGACACTACACTTAAAGGAAATCATAGCAGAGCTGGAGAAACATGCGCGTACGGTAAATGCCCTGATTAGGGAAGATCGGAATGCATCCGATCAAGCTGCGCAGAACGAGGTGTGCGTGCTTTACGGGGCGTGGTTACTGGGCGAGGGCCGCAGTAATTTGGAGGATTTAAAACAAGGTTTGGTCCCGTCCTGGATAAGTAACAAACACCTGCGGGCGCTCCACCCTTTTCAGAACGCATTAAGTCCGTGCCAGCTCAGGCTAGCTTCAGAAGCTTACCCAGTCCCCGTGGACTGCGGACGTTCAAACCATACTATTATGGGAATAGTATTACGCATGCCGGTTTTGGGCAACACAGCAAAGCCCGCCCCGGTGTATCGGGTAGAGAACATTGGTGTCATTCAGGGGGGAGCCCACATTCGTTATGCAGCAGTTCCACCTTACGTCATCCGCTGGGAGCAAACGATGACAGGTACAGATCTCTCTGGTTGTCGTGGCAGGGGAGCACACATAATACTGTGCCCCCAGCACTTGAATGCCTTTTTAACACCACAGTGCGGGTTCAGAACGGCTGGCGCCAAGTCCATGAATTGCACCATGGAGGCAATGGCACAAGATCATGTGCCTCCGCAGGTAGCATACATCGGGGGTGGAACATATTGTGTTACCACTGCAGCGCAACACTACCAGCATGGAAACCGTAGCCGGTGTCCGGTGAGTGACAGCAGTTTCTGTTTTAAACCCAGGGCTGAAGTTCAAGTAGCACAACAGCGAATTATCCCAATCCCTGAACCATCCACTGTTCATCTCACAGTAAAAGAGAATTTCACCGACTTGCAGCGATTTGTCGCGCATTTTGGGTACCTCATTCCCCCTCTCCCTGAGCATTTAACCAAACTTCTGAAAGCCGTCGCGGTGTCACAAAAGCATTTCTATACATTAGAACAGAAAACCGTCGAGATAGGTACAGACATTTTGGACATAGTGGTTCCACCGTGGTGGAATCTGTTCACGAATATTGAAGTGCCCTCATGGGTCAGAATAGCCTCCCACATTTTAGTCGTCTGTCAAGTGTTTATTGTAGTATACCTTTTGTTCATACATTGTAAAAGAGACAAGCGCCTCACCAAGCATGAGAACACGGGAGAGTGGCGAGAACGTTACGTGCGCGTGCACGATGAGAGCGCAGTGTAATGGGAAAATGGCGTCACTCCCGCTCGCCACGTGCGCCGCGGAAGTTTGTACTCATTGTAAATACGTTGGAAACTCGACATGTTTAAGAGTCGGGATTTGTTTATTTTGGTGATGGTGTTGATTGTTTGGTTTTTGGGTTTTGTTTTTCCTTCCCTTGAATAAAAGACAAATATACAGGTGATGCGTGAGGTATCGGCCTGGTTACGCCGGGAAGGAAAACAAGTGGTGTAAGTTTAAGGGCAAATGATGCCTACGGTGATATAAAATGTGATTTTTCTTGGGAAATGAGGACGACACAGAGACCCTAGTGAAGTTAAAATTTATGGGATTAATTTACTGGATTCGGAGTGAAATCGAGATAAGATTGCTCACCACTGAGATTTTTGATACGATAAGCGGAGTTATTCGCATCAACAGGAGGGACTGTAGAATTCGCAATTATCGCGATTTCATTTAATGAGGAGAAAACACAAAGTTTCGTTCAAAACAGCTTTTATTTCAGCGGAATGCTGTCAGGTTTAAATTGGACACAAGCAGCCTGTAAAATGGCCGCCGCACCTCGTGACAGAACATTCTAGACTTTTCAACAGGCAGACAAGATGGCGTTCCAATAAACATTTTTGCAGGATCGATAACGATTCAGCACAGTGAAGACAATACACAGGACATTATGGGTTTACAGTATAAACATCGATACTGGAATCGGTCTCCCAGGTACAAAGGAAAGCCATCAAGGGCCCATCCAAAGGACATTAATATGTAAACTCCCAACGGCTCTACGATGAGAGAGCCGTTAGCAGGTAGTTATACAGGACACTTGGAAGCCCCAAACCCCTCCAGGGGGAACACCGACCGATTTAACAATGGGAGAAATATTAGCAGGTACTCAAACATTCATGAGTAGCCCCGAAACCCATTAAGGACGGAGATCACCCATACAGGACATTTTGGGCGCCAAACCGTAAACAAAAGAATGGACATTGTAGTTGGGCGGGAAACGGAAGAACTGTGCACTATAATTGCAGGCCCCAAACCGTCCATTCGCTCTCTGGCCTCTTGCTCTTGCTCTTGCCTCGTGTTCTTGACTCTTGCCGCTTGTTGCTGTTATCATCGTGGCTGCTCCTGTGTAAAAGACTGTTGCAAAGACCTATGTTGGTAGCTGGCAGCGGAACCGAAGGCCCGGGATGAGATGAGATGAGATGAGATGAGAGGAGAAGAGAAGAAGACCTTATCCATCGCCACGGTCAGTAGATCCCGACCGCGCCTGTAGGTCGATCAGCCAAGTCTTCTCGACAGGAAGTTTTCTTCTTTAACAAGACATATTGCATCGATGATAACTGGACTGTGCAAACACATCGTATCAGCGATATTGACAACGGTGCTCCACCATACCTTGTATCCAACCAACAGAGGTCTTCACTACAGCGGACGGTCCAGCCGACTGACCGAGCAGCAAAAGCAGTAAACAAGTGGGACCAGGAGATCTCCTGACCAACACGTGGGTGCTGCGGTGAAAAACATCCGATCAGCTATTCGGGATTTCTCCGAGTTATTACGAGTGGTGAGCATGAGTCTCGGGATCCTACGCAGCTAGTTTAGGATAGCTATTGATAGGGGAGGGTTAAAGATTAAGGATATTTGTAATGTGTGCCCTATTTACGTTGTGCCGTTCGTTCCTCGTTTCCCTAAGAGTGATTATAACTGTTTGTAAGATTGTACTGTCATTAATCTGTGCATATGACATGTATTTCATAATTTTAAGTATCATGCAATAAAGATTTTCCATTTCGTACCGTTCAAACCAAGTCTACATGAGTTTTATCTCCATTACTGCTCTCGCATCTAAGTCCAGTGTCTAGAACCGTAAGGGAGAGTGATTCGAACCACTCACAGGGGTGTCTAGTGTTCCCAGACTGGCTGGAGACCAGGCCTAGACCCGCACTGACATACAGGCTGCACAGAGCCGCGTGAATCTCACAGGCTACGAGACACGCAGGGTCAGGAGAGAATCCCTTACAGGTGTCACAGTGCGTTAGATACACTGTCCTTTCCCCCTCTGGGACTGGGTGTCACACTGTGTTAGATACACTGTCCTTTCCCCCTCTGGGATCGGGTGTCACAGTGCGTTAGATACACTGTCCTTTCCCCCTCTGGGACCAGGTATCACAGTGCGTTAGATACACTGTCCTTTCCCCCTCTGGGACCATGTGTCACAGTGCATTAGATACACTGTCCTTACCCCCTCTGGGACCATGTGTCACAGTGCGTTAGATGCACTCTCCTATCCCCCTCTGGGACCGGGTGTCACAATGCGTTATATACACTATCCTTTCCCCCTCTGGGACCGGGTGTCACAGTGCGTTCGATACAAATCCTTTCCCCCTCTGGGACCAGGTGTCGCAGTGCGTTAGATACACTGTCCTTTCCCCCTCTGGGACCGGGTGTCACAGTGCGTTAGATACACTGTCCTTTCCCCCTCTGGGACCGGGTGTCACAGTGCGTTAGATACACTGTCCTTTCCCCCTCTGGGACCGGGTGTCACAGTGCGTTAGATACACTGTCCTTTCCCCCTCTGGGACCGGGTGTCACAGTGCGTTAGATACACTGTCCTTTCCCCCTCTGGGACCGGGTGTCACAGTGCGTTAGATACACTGTCCTTTCCCCCTCTGGGACCGGGTGTCACAGTGTGTTAGATACACTGTCCTTTCCCCCTCTGGGACCGGGTGTCACAGTGCGTTAGATACACTGTCCTTTCCCCCTCTGGGACCGGGTGTCACAGTGCGTTAGATACACTGTCCTTTCCCCCTCTGGGACCGGGTGTCACAGTGCGTTAGATACACTGTCCTTTCCCCCTCTGGGACCGGGTGTCACAGTGCGTTAGATACACTGTCCTTTCCCCTCTGGGACCGGGTGTCACAGTGCGTTAGATACACTGTCCTTTCCCCCTCTGGGACCGGGTGTCACAGTGCGTTAGATACACTGTCCTTTCCCCCTCTGGGACCGGGTGTCACAGTGCGTTAGATACACTGTCCTTTCCCCCTCTGGGACCGGGTGTCACAGTGCGTTAGATACACTGTCCTTTCCCCCTCTGGGACCGGGTGTCACAGTGCGTTAGATACACTGTCCTTTCCCCTCTGGGACCGGGTGTCACAGTGCGTTAGATACACTGTCCTTTCCCCCTCTGGGACCGGGTGTCACAGTGCGTTAGATACACTGTCCTTTCCCCTCTGGGACCGGGTGTCACAGTGCGTTAGATACACTGTCCTTTCCCCCTCTGGGACCGGGTGTCACAGTGCGTTAGATACACTGTCCTTTCCCCTCTGGGACCGGGTGTCACAGTGCGTTAGATACACTGTCCTTTCCCCTCTGGGACCGGGTGTCACAGTGCGTTAGATACACTGTCCTTTCCCCCTCTGGGACCGGGTGTCACAGTGCGTTAGATACACTGTCCTTTCCCCCTCTGGGACCGGGTGTCACAGTGCGTTAGATACACTGTCCTTTCCCCTCTGGGACCGGGTGTCACAGTGCGTTAGATACACTGTCCTTTCCCCCTCTGGGACCGGGTGTCACAGTGCGTTAGATACACTGTCCTTTCCCCCTCTGGGACCGGGTGTCACAGTGCGTTAGATACACTGTCCTTTCCCCCTCTGGGACCGGGTGTCACAGTGCGTTAGATACACTGTCCTTTCCCCCTCTGGGACCGGGTGTCACAGTGCGTTAGATACACTGTCCTTTCCCCCTCTGGGACCGGGTGTCACAGTGCGTTAGATACACTGTCCTTTCCCCCTCTGGGACCGGGTGTCACAGTGCGTTAGATACACTGTCCTTTCCCCCTCTGGGACCGGGTGTCACAGTGCGTTAGATACACTGTCCTTTCCCCTCTGGGACCGGGTGTCACAGTGCGTTAGATACACTGTCCTTTCCCCCTCTGGGACCGGGTGTCACAGTGCGTTAGATACACTGTCCTTTCCCCCTCTGGGACCGGGTGTCACAGTGTGTTAGATACACTGTCCTTTCCCCCTCTGGGACCGGGTGTCACAGTGCGTTAGATACACTGTCCTTTCCCCCTCTGGGACCGGGTGTCACAGTGCGTTAGATACACTGTCCTTTCCCCCTCTGGGACCGGGTGTCACAGTGCGTTAGATACACTGTCCTTTCCCCCTCTGGGACCGGGTGTCACAGTGCGTTAGATACACTGTCCTTTCCCCCTCTGGGACCGGGTGTCACAGTGCGTTAGATACACTGTCCTTTCCCCCTCTGGGACCGGGTGTCACAGTGCGTTAGATACACTGTCCTTTCCCCCTCTGGGACCGGGTGTCACAGTGCGTTAGATACACTGTCCTTTCCCCCTCTGGGACCGGGTGTCACAGTGCGTTAGATACACTGTCCTTTCCCCCTCTGGGACCGGGTGTCACAGTGCGTTAGATACACTGTCCTTTCCCCCTCTGGGACCGGGTGTCACAGTGCGTTAGATACACTGTCCTTTCCCCCTCTGGGACCGGGTGTCACAGTGCGTTAGATACACTGTCCTTTCCCCCTCTGGGACCGGGTGTCACAGTGCGTTAGATACACTGTCCTTTCCCCCTCTGGGACCGGGTGTCACAGTGCGTTAGATACACTGTCCTTTCCCCTCTGGGACCGGGTGTCACAGTGCGTTAGATACACTGTCCTTTCCCCCTCTGGGACCGGGTGTCACAGTGCGTTAGATACACTGTCCTTTCCCCTCTGGGACCGGGTGTCACAGTGCGTTAGATACACTGTCCTTTCCCCCTCTGGGACCGGGTGTCACAGTGCGTTAGATACACTGTCCTTTCCCCCTCTGGGACCGGGTGTCACAGTGCGTTAGATACACTGTCCTTTCCCCCTCTGGGACCGGGTGTCACAGTGTGTTAGATACACTGTCCTTTCCCCCTCTGGGACCGGGTGTCACAGTGCGTTAGATACACTGTCCTTTCCCCCTCTGGGACCGGGTGTCACAGTGCGTTAGATACACTGTCCTTTCCCCCTCTGGGACCGGGTGTCACAGTGCGTTAGATACACTGTCCTTTCCCCCTCTGGGACCGGGTGTCACAGTGCGTTAGATACACTGTCCTTTCCCCCTCTGGGACCGGGTGTCACAGTGCGTTAGATACACTGTCCTTTCCCCCTCTGGGACCGGGTGTCACAGTGCGTTAGATACACTGTCCTTTCCCCCTCTGGGACCGGGTGTCACAGTGCGTTAGATACACTGTCCTTTCCCCCTCTGGGACCGGGTGTCACAGTGCGTTAGATACACTGTCCTTTCCCCCTCTGGGACCGGGTGTCACAGTGCGTTAGATACACTGTCCTTTCCCCTCTGGGACCGGGTGTCACAGTGCGTTAGATACACTGTCCTTTCCCCCTCTGGGACCGGGTGTCACAGTGCGTTAGATACACTGTCCTTTCCCCCTCTGGGACCGGGTGTCACAGTGCGTTAGATACACTGTCCTTTCCCCCTCTGGGACCGGGTGTCACAGTGTGTTAGATACACTGTCCTTTCCCCCTCTGGGACCGGGTGTCACAGTGCGTTAGATACACTGTCCTTTCCCCCTCTGGGACCGGGTGTCACAGTGCGTTAGATACACTGTCCTTTCCCCCTCTGGGACCGGGTGTCACAGTGCGTTAGATACACTGTCCTTTCCCCCTCTGGGACCGGGTGTCACAGTGCGTTAGATACACTGTCCTTTCCCCCTCTGGGACCGGGTGTCACAGTGCGTTAGATACACTGTCCTTTCCCCCTCTGGGACCGGGTGTCACAGTGCGTTAGATACACTGTCCTTTCCCCCTCTGGGACCGGGTGTCACAGTGCGTTAGATACACTGTCCTTTCCCCCTCTGGGACCGGGTGTCACAGTGCGTTAGATACACTGTCCTTTCCCCCTCTGGGACCGGGTGTCACAGTGCGTTAGATACACTGTCCTTTCCCCCTCTGGGACCGGGTGTCACAGTGCGTTAGATACACTGTCCTTTCCCCCTCTGGGACCGGGTGTCACAGTGCGTTAGATACACTGTCCTTTCCCCCTCTGGGACCGGGTGTCACAGTGCGTTAGATACACTGTCCTTTCCCCTCTGGGACCGGGTGTCACAGTGCGTTAGATACACTGTCCTTTCCCCCTCTGGGACCGGGTGTCACAGTGCGTTAGATACACTGTCCTTTCCCCCTCTGGGACCGGGTGTCACAGTGCGTTAGATACACTGTCCTTTCCCCTCTGGGACCGGGTGTCACAGTGCGTTAGATACACTGTCCTTTCCCCCTCTGGGACCGGGTGTCACAGTGCGTTAGATACACTGTCCTTTCCCCCTCTGGGACCGGGTGTCACAGTGTGTTAGATACACTGTCCTTTCCCCCTCTGGGACCGGGTGTCACAGTGCGTTAGATACACTGTCCTTTCCCCCTCTGGGACCGGGTGTCACAGTGCGTTAGATACACTGTCCTTTCCCCCTCTGGGACCGGGTGTCACAGTGCGTTAGATACACTGTCCTTTCCCCCTCTGGGACCGGGTGTCACAGTGCGTTAGATACACTGTCCTTTCCCCCTCTGGGACCGGGTGTCACAGTGCGTTAGATACACTGTCCTTTCCCCTCTGGGACCGGGTGTCACAGTGCGTTAGATACACTGTCCTTTCCCCCTCTGGGACCGGGTGTCACAGTGCGTTAGATACACTGTCCTTTCCCCCTCTGGGACCGGGTGTCACAGTGCGTTAGATACACTGTCCTTTCCCCCTCTGGGACCGGGTGTCACAGTGCGTTAGATACACTGTCCTTTCCCCCTCTGGGACCGGGTGTCACAGTGCGTTAGATACACTGTCCTTTCCCCCTCTGGGACCGGGTGTCACAGTGCGTTAGATACACTGTCCTTTCCCCCTCTGGGACCGGGTGTCACAGTGCGTTAGATACACTGTCCTTTCCCCCTCTGGGACCGGGTGTCACAGTGCGTTAGATACACTGTCCTTTCCCCTCTGGGACCGGGTGTCACAGTGCGTTAGATACACTGTCCTTTCCCCTCTGGGACCGGGTGTCACAGTGCGTTAGATACACTGTCCTTTCCCCCTCTGGGACCGGGTGTCACAGTGCGTTAGATACACTGTCCTTTCCCCCTCTGGGACCGGGTGTCACAGTGTGTTAGATACACTGTCCTTTCCCCCTCTGGGACCGGGTGTCACAGTGCGTTAGATACACTGTCCTTTCCCCCTCTGGGACCGGGTGTCACAGTGCGTTAGATACACTGTCCTTTCCCCCTCTGGGACCGGGTGTCACAGTGCGTTAGATACACTGTCCTTTCCCCCTCTGGGACCGGGTGTCACAGTGCGTTAGATACACTGTCCTTTCCCCCTCTGGGACCGGGTGTCACAGTGCGTTAGATACACTGTCCTTTCCCCCTCTGGGACCGGGTGTCACAGTGCGTTAGATACACTGTCCTTTCCCCCTCTGGGACCGGGTGTCACAGTGCGTTAGATACACTGTCCTTTCCCCCTCTGGGACCGGGTGTCACAGTGCGTTAGATACACTGTCCTTTCCCCCTCTGGGACCGGGTGTCACAGTGCGTTAGATACACTGTCCTTTCCCCCTCTGGGACCGGGTGTCACAGTGCGTTAGATACACTGTCCTTTCCCCTCTGGGACCGGGTGTCACAGTGCGTTAGATACACTGTCCTTTCCCCTCTGGGACCGGGTGTCACAGTGTGTTAGATACACTGTCCTTTCCCCCTCTGGGACCGGGTGTCACAGTGCGTTAGATACACTGTCCTTTCCCCCTCTGGGACCGGGTGTCACAGTGCGTTAGATACACTGTCCTTTCCCCCTCTGGGACCGGGTGTCACAGTGCGTTAGATACACTGTCCTTTCCCCCTCTGGGACCGGGTGTCACAGTGCGTTAGATACACTGTCCTTTCCCCCTCTGGGACCGGGTGTCACAGTGCGTTAGATACACTGTCCTTTCCCCTCTGGGACCGGGTGTCACAGTGCGTTAGATACACTGTCCTTTCCCCTCTGGGACCGGGTGTCACAGTGCGTTAGATACACTGTCCTTTCCCCTCTGGGACCGGGTGTCACAGTGCGTTAGATACACTGTCCTTTCCCCCTCTGGGACCGGGTGTCACAGTGCGTTAGATACACTGTCCTTTCCCCCTCTGGGACCGGGTGTCACAGTGCGTTAGATACACTGTCCTTTCCCCTCTGGGACCGGGTGTCACAGTGCGTTAGATACACTGTCCTTTCCCCCTCTGGGACCGGGTGTCACAGTGCGTTAGATACACTGTCCTTTCCCCTCTGGGACCGGGTGTCACAGTGCATTAGATACACTGTCCTTTCCCCCTCTGGGACCGGGTGTCACAGTGCTTTAGATACACTGTCCTTTCCCCCTCTGGGACCGGGTGTCACAGTGTGTTAGATACACTGTCCTTTCCCCCTCTGGGACCGGGTGTCACAGTGCGTTAGATACACTGTCCTTTCCCCCTCTGGGACCGGGTGTCACAGTGTGTTAGATACACTGTCCTTTCCCCCTCTGGGACCGGGTGTCACAGTGTGTTAGATACACTGTCCTTTCCCCCTCTGGGACCGGGTGTCACAGTGCGTTAGATACACTGTCCTTTCCCCCTCTGGGACCGGGTGTCACAGTGCGTTAGATACACTGTCCTTTCCCCTCTGGGACCGGGTGTCACAGTGCGTTAGATACACTGTCCTTTCCCCCTCTGGGACCGGGTGTCACAGTGCGTTAGATACACTGTCCTTTCCCCCTCTGGGACCGGGTGTCACAGTGCGTTAGATACACTGTCCTTTCCCCCTCTGGGACCGGGTGTCACAGTGCGTTAGATACACTGTCCTTTCCCCCTCTGGGACCGGGTGTCACAGTGCGTTAGATACACTGTCCTTTCCCCCTCTGGGACCGGGTGTCACAGTGCGTTAGATACACTGTCCTTTCCCCTCTGGGACCGGGTGTCACAGTGTGTTAGATACACTGTCCTTTCCCCCTCTGGGACCGGGTGTCACAGTGCGTTAGATACACTGTCCTTTCCCCTCTGGGACCGGGTGTCACAGTGTGTTAGATACACTGTCCTTTCCCCCTCTGGGACCGGGTGTCACAGTGCGTTAGATACACTGTCCTTTCCCCCTCTGGGACCGGGTGTCACAGTGCGTTAGATACACTGTCCTTTCCCCCTCTGGGACCGGGTGTCACAGTGCGTTAGATACACTGTCCTTTCCCCCTCTGGGACCGGGTGTCACAGTGCGTTAGATACACTGTCCTTTCCCCCTCTGGGACCGGGTGTCACAGTGCGTTAGATACACTGTCCTTTCCCCCTCTGGGACCGGGTGTCACAGTGCGTTAGATACACTGTCCTTTCCCCCTCTGGGACCGGGTGTCACAGTGCGTTAGATACACTGTCCTTTCCCCCTCTGGGACCGGGTGTCACAGTGCGTTAGATACACTGTCCTTTCCCCCTCTGGGACCGGGTGTCACAGTGTTAGATACACTGTCCTTTCCCCCTCTGGGACCGGGTGTCACAGTGCGTTAGATACACTGTCCTTTCCCCCTCTGGGACCGGGTGTCACAGTGCGTTAGATACACTGTCCTTTCCCCCTCTGGGACCGGGTGTCACAGTGCGTTAGATACACTGTCCTTTCCCCCTCTGGGACCGGGTGTCACAGTGCGTTAGATACACTGTCCTTTCCCCCTCTGGGACCGGGTGTCACAGTGCGTTAGATACACTGTCCTTTCCCCCTCTGGGACCGGGTGTCACAGTGCGTTAGATACACTGTCCTTTCCCCTCTGGGACCGGGTGTCACAGTGCGTTAGATACACTGTCCTTTCCCCCTCTGGGACCGGGTGTCACAGTGCGTTAGATACACTGTCCTTTCCCCCTCTGGGACCGGGTGTCACAGTGTGTTAGATACACTGTCCTTTCCCCCTCTGGGACCGGGTGTCACAGTGCGTTAGATACACTGTCCTTTCCCCCTCTGGGACCGGGTGTCACAGTGCGTTAGATACACTGTCCTTTCCCCCTCTGGGACCGGGTGTCACAGTGCGTTAGATACACTGTCCTTTCCCCCTCTGGGACCGGGTGTCACAGTGCGTTAGATACACTGTCCTTTCCCCCTCTGGGACCGGGTGTCACAGTGCGTTAGATACACTGTCCTTTCCCCCTCTGGGACCGGGTGTCACAGTGTGTTAGATACACTGTCCTTTCCCCCTCTGGGACCGGGTGTCACAGTGCGTTAGATACACTGTCCTTTCCCCTCTGGGACCGGGTGTCACAGTGCGTTAGATACACTGTCCTTTCCCCCTCTGGGACCGGGTGTCACAGTGTGTTAGATACACTGTCCTTTCCCCTCTGGGACCGGGTGTCACAGTGCGTTAGATACACTGTCCTTTCCCCCTCTGGGACCGGGTGTCACAGTGCGTTAGATACACTGTCCTTTCCCCTCTGGGACCGGGTGTCACAGTGCGTTAGATACACTGTCCTTTCCCCCTCTGGGACCGGATGTCACAGTGCGTTAGATACACTGTCCTTTCCCCCTCTGGGACCGGGTGTCACAGTGTGTTAGATACACTGTCCTTTCCCCTCTGGGACCGGGTGTCACAGTGCGTTAGATACACTGTCCTTTCCCCCTCTGGGACCGGTGTCACAGTGCTTTAGATACACTGTCCTTTCCCCCTCTGGGACCGGGTGTCACAGTGCGTTAGATACACTGTCCTTTCCCCCTCTGGGACCGGGTGTCACAGTGTGTTAGATACACTGTCCTTTCCCCCTCTGGGACCGGGTGTCACAGTGTGTTAGATACACTGTCCTTTCCCCCTCTGGGACCGGGTGTCACAGTGTGTTAGATACACTGTCCTTTCCCCCTCTGGGACCGGGTGTCACAGTGCGTTAGATACACTGTCCTTTCCCCCTCTGGGACCGGGTGTCACAGTGCGTTAGATACACTGTCCTTTCCCCCTCTGGGACCGGGTGTCACAGTGCGTTAGATACACTGTCCTTTCCCCCTCTGGGACCGGGTGTCACAGTGCGTTAGATACACTGTCCTTTCCCCCTCTGGGACCGGGTGTCACAGTGCGTTAGATACACTGTCCTTTCCCCCTCTGGGACCGGGTGTCACAGTGCGTTAGATACACTGTCCTTTCCCCCTCTGGGACCGGGTGTCACAGTGCGTTAGATACACTGTCCTTTCCCCCTCTGGGACCGGGTGTCACAGTGCGTTAGATACACTGTCCTTTCCCCCTCTGGGACCGGGTGTCACAGTGCGTTAGATACACTGTCCTTTCCCCCTCTGGGACCGGGTGTCACAGTGCGTTAGATACACTGTCCTTTCCCCCTCTGGGACCGGGTGTCACAGTGCGTTAGATACACTGTCCTTTCCCCCTCTGGGACCGGGTGTCACAGTGTGTTAGATACACTGTCCTTTCCCCCTCTGGGACCGGGTGTCACAGTGCGTTAGATACACTGTCCTTTCCCCCTCTGGGACCGGGTGTCACAGTGCGTTAGATACACTGTCCTTTCCCCCTCTGGGACCGGGTGTCACAGTGTGTTAGATACACTGTCCTTTCCCCCTCTGGGACCGGGTGTCACAGTGCGTTAGATACACTGTCCTTTCCCCCTCTGGGACCGGGTGTCACAGTGCGTTAGATACACTGTCCTTTCCCCCTCTGGGACCGGGTGTCACAGTGCGTTAGATACACTGTCCTTTCCCCCTCTGGGACCGGGTGTCACAGTGCGTTAGATACACTGTCCTTTCCCCCTCTGGGACCGGGTGTCACAGTGTGTTAGATACACTGTCCTTTCCCCTCTGGGACCGGGTGTCACAGTGCGTTAGATACACTGTCCTTTCCCCCTCTGGGACCGGGTGTCACAGTGCGTTAGATACACTGTCCTTTCCCCCTCTGGGACCGGGTGTCACAGTGCGTTAGATACACTGTCCTTTCCCCTCTGGGACCGGGTGTCACAGTGGTTAGATACACTGTCCTTTCCCCTCTGGGACCGGGTGTCACAGTGCGTTAGATACACTGTCCTTTCCCCCTCTGGGACGGGTGTCACAGTGTGTTAGATACACTGTCCTTTCCCCCTCTGGGACCGGGTGTCACAGTGCGTTAGATACACTGTCCTTTCCCCCTCTGGGACCGGGTGTCACAGTGCGTTAGATACACTGTCCTTTCCCCCTCTGGGACCAGGTGTCACAGTGCGTTAGATACACTGTCCTTTCCCCCTCTGGGACCGGGTGTCACAGTGTGTTAGATACACTGTCCTTTCCCCCTCTGGGACCGGGTGTCACAGTGCATTAGATACACTGTCCTTTCCCCTCTGGGACCGGGTGTCACAGTGCGTTAGATACACTGTCCTTTCCCCTCTGGGACCGGGTGTCACAGTGTGTTAGATACACTGTCCTTTCCCCTCTGGGACTGGGTGTCACAGTGTGTTAGATACACTGTCCTTTCCCCCTCTGGGACCGGGTGTCACAGTGCGTTAGATACACTGTCCTTTCCCCCTCTGGGACCGGGTGTCACAGTGTGTTAGATACACTGTCCTTTCCCCCTCTGGGACCGGGTGTCACAGTGCGTTAGATACACTGTCCTTTCCCCCTCTGGGACCGGGTGTCACAGTGCGTTAGATACACTGTCCTTTCCCCCTCTGGGACCGGGTGTCACAGTGGTTAGATACACTGTCCTTTCCCCCTCTGGGACCGGGTGTCACAGTGCGTTAGATACACTGTCCTTTCCCCCTCTGGGACGGGTGTCACAGTGTGTTAGATACACTGTCCTTTCCCCCTCTGGGACCGGGTGTCACAGTGCGTTAGATACACTGTCCTTTCCCCCTCTGGGACCGGGTGTCACAGTGCGTTAGATACACTGTCCTTTCCCCCTCTGGGACCGGGTGTCACAGTGCGTTAGATACACTGTCCTTTCCCCTCTGGGACCGGGTGTCACAGTGCGTTAGATACACTGTCCTTTCCCCCTCTGGGACCGGGTGTCACAGTGCGTTAGATACACTGTCCTTTCCCCTCTGGGACCGGGTGTCACAGTGTGTTAGATACACTGTCCTTTCCCCCTCTGGGACCGGGTGTCACAGTGCGTTAGATACACTGTCCTTTCCCCCTCTGGGACCGGGTGTCACAGTGCGTTAGATACACTGTCCTTTCCCCCTCTGGGACCGGGTGTCACAGTGCGTTAGATACACTGTCCTTTCCCCCTCTGGGACCGGGTGTCACAGTGCGTTAGATACACTGTCCTTTCCCCCTCTGGGACCGGGTGTCACAGTGTGTTAGATACACTGTCCTTTCCCCCTCTGGGACCGGGTGTCACAGTGCGTTAGATACACTGTCCTTTCCCCCTCTGGGACCGGGTGTCACAGTGCGTTAGATACACTGTCCTTTCCCCCTCTGGGACCGGGTGTCACAGTGCGTTAGATACACTGTCCTTTCCCCTCTGGGACCGGGTGTCACAGTGCGTTAGATACACTGTCCTTTCCCCCTCTGGGACCGGGTGTCACAGTGCGTTAGATACACTGTCCTTTCCCCCTCTGGGACCGGGTGTCACAGTGTGTTAGATACACTGTCCTTTCCCCTCTGGGACCGGGTGTCACAGTGCGTTAGATACACTGTCCTTTCCCCCTCTGGGACCGGGTGTCACAGTGTGTTAGATACACTGTCCTTTCCCCCTCTGGGACCGGGTGTCACAGTGCGTTAGATACACTGTCCTTTCCCCCTCTGGGACCGGGTGTCACAGTGCGTTAGATACACTGTCCTTTCCCCCTCTGGGACCGGGTGTCACAGTGCGTTAGATACACTGTCCTTTCCCTTCTGGGACCGGGTGTCACAGTGGGTTAGATACACTGTCCTTTCCCCCTCTGGGACCGGGTGTCACAGTGCGTTAGATACACTGTCCTTTCCCCCTCTGGGACCGGGTGTCACAGTGCGTTAGATACACTGTCCTTTCCCCCTCTGGGACCGGGTGTCACAGTGCGTTAGATACACTGTCCTTTCCCCCTCTGGGACCGGGTGTCACAGTGCGTTAGATACACTGTCCTTTCCCCTCTGGGACCGGGTGTCACAGTGCGTTAGATACACTGTCCTTTCCCCCTCTGGGACCGGGTGTCACAGTGCGTTAGATACACTGTCCTTTCCCCCTCTGGGACCGGGTGTCACAGTGCGTTAGATACACTGTCCTTTCCCCCTCTGGGACCGGGTGTCACAGTGCGTTAGATACACTGTCCTTTCCCCCTCTGGGACCGGGTGTCACAGTGCGTTAGATACACTGTCCTTTCCCCCTCTGGGACCGGGTGTCACAGTGCGTTAGATACACTGTCCTTTCCCCCTCTGGGACCGGGTGTCACAGTGCGTTAGATACACTGTCCTTTCCCCTCTGGGACCGGGTGTCACAGTGGTTAGATACACTGTCCTTTCCCCTCTGGGACCGGGTGTCACAGTGCGTTAGATACACTGTCCTTTCCCCCTCTGGGACCGGGTGTCACAGTGTGTTAGATACACTGTCCTTTCCCCCTCTGGGACCGGGTGTCACAGTGCGTTAGATACACTGTCCTTTCCCCCTCTGGGACCGGGTGTCACAGTGCGTTAGATACACTGTCCTTTCCCCCTCTGGGACCGGGTGTCACAGTGCGTTAGATACACTGTCCTTTCCCCTCTGGGACCGGGTGTCACAGTGCGTTAGATACACTGTCCTTTCCCCTCTGGGACCGGGTGTCACAGTGCGTTAGATACACTGTCCTTTCCCCCTCTGGGACCGGGTGTCACAGTGTGTTAGATACACTGTCCTTTCCCCCTCTGGGACCGGGTGTCACAGTGCGTTAGATACACTGTCCTTTCCCCTCTGGGACCGGGTGTCACAGTGCGTTAGATACACTGTCCTTTCCCCCTCTGGGACCGGGTGTCACAGTGCGTTAGATACACTGTCCTTTCCCCCTCTGGGACCGGGTGTCACAGTGCGTTAGATACACTGTCCTTTCCCCCTCTGGGACCGGTGTCACAGTGTGTTAGATACACTGTCCTTTCCCCCTCTGGGACCGGGTGTCACAGTGCGTTAGATACACTGTCCTTTCCCCCTCTGGGACCGGGTGTCACAGTGCGTTAGATACACTGTCCTTTCCCCTCTGGGACCGGGTGTCACAGTGCGTTAGATACACTGTCCTTTCCCCTCTGGGACCGGGTGTCACAGTGCGTTAGATACACTGTCCTTTCCCCCTCTGGGACCGGGTGTCACAGTGCGTTAGATACACTGTCCTTTCCCCTCTGGGACCGGGTGTCACAGTGCGTTAGATACACTGTCCTTTCCCCCTCTGGGACCGGGTGTCACAGTGCGTTAGATACACTGTCCTTTCCCCCTCTGGGACCGGGTGTCACAGTGCGTTAGATACACTGTCCTTTCCCCCTCTGGGACCGGGTGTCACAGTGCGTTAGATACACTGTCCTTTCACCCTCAGGGACCGTGTGTCACAGTGCGTTAGATACACTGTCCTTTCCCCTTCTGGGACCGGATGTCACAGTGCGTTAGATACAATGTAATTTCCCCCTCTGGGACCGGGTGTCACAGTGTGTTAGATACACTGTCCTTTCCCCGTCTGGGACCGGGTATCACAGTGCGTTAGATACACTGTCCTTGCCCCCTCTGGGACCATGTGTCACAGTGCATTAGATACACTGTCCTTTCCCCCTCTGGGACAATGTGTCACAGTGCGTTAGATACACTCTCCTATCCCCCTCTGGGACCGGGTGTCACAGTGTGTTAGATACACTGTCCTTTCCCCCTCTGGGACCGGGTGTCACCGTGTGTTAGATACATTGTCCTTTCCCCCTATGGGACCGGGTGTCACAGTGTGTTAGATACACTGTCCTATCCCCCTCTGGGACCGGGTGTCACAGTGCGTTAGATACAATGTCCTTTCCCCCCAAGGGACCGGGTGTCACAGTGCATTAGATACATTGTCCTTTCCTCCTCTGGGACCGGGTGTCACAGTGCGTTAGATACACTGTCCTTTCCCCTCTGGGACCGGGTGTCACAGTGCGTTAGATACACTGTCCTTTCCCCCTCTGGGACCGGGTGTCACAGTGCGTTAGATACACTGTCCTTTCCCCCTCTGGGACCGGGTGTCACAGTGTGTTAGATACACTGTCCTTTCCCCCTCTGGGACCGGGTGTCACAGTGCGTTAGATACACTGTCCTTTCCCCCTCTGGGACCAGGTGTCACAGTGCATTAGATACACTGTCCTTTCCCCCTCTGGGACCTGGTGTCACAGTGCGTTAGATACACTGTCCTTTCCCCCTCTGGGACCGGGTGTCACAGTGTGTTAGATACACTGTCCTTTCCCCCTCTGGGACCGGGTGTCACAGTGTGTTAGATACACTGTCCTTTCCCCTCTGGGACCGGTGTCACAGTGCGTTAGATACACTGTCCTTTCCCCCTCTGGGACCGGGTGTCACAGTGCGTTAGATACACTGTCCTTTCCCCCTCTGGGACCGGGTGTCACAGTGCGTTAGATACACTGTCCTTTCCCCCTCTGGGACCGGGTGTCACAGTGTGTTAGATACACTGTCCTTTCCCCCTCTGGGACCGGGTGTCACAGTGTGTTAGATACACTGTCCTTTCCCCCTCTGGGACCGGGTGTCACAGTGTGTTAGATACACTGTCCTTTCCCCCTCTGGGACCGGGTGTCACAGTGTGTTAGATACACTGTCCTTTCCCCCTCTGGGACCGGGTGTCACAGTGTGTTAGATACACTGTCCTTTCCCCCTCTGGGACCGGGTGTCACAGTGCGTTAGATACACTGTCCTTTCCCCCTCTGGGACCGGGTGTCACAGTGCGTTAGATACACTGTCCTTTCCCCCTCTGGGACCGGGTGTCACAGTGCGTTAGATACACTGTCCTTTCCCCCTCTGGGACCGGGTGTCACAGTGTGTTAGATACACTGTCCTTTCCCCCTCTGGGACCGGGTGTCACAGTGCGTTAGATACACTGTCCGTTCCCCCTCTGGGACCGGGTGTCACAGTGCGTTAGATACACTGTCCTTTGCCCCTCTGGGACCGGGTGTCACAGTGTGTTAGATACACTGTCCTTTCCCCCTCTGGGACCGGGTATCACATTGTGTTAGATACACTGTCATTTCCCCCACTGTGACCGGGTGTCACAGTGCGTTAGATACACTGTCCTTTCCCACTCTGGGACCGGGTATCACAGTGTGTTAGATACACTTTCCTTTCCCCCTCTGGGACCGGGTGTCGCAGTGTGTTAGATACACTGTCCTTTCCCCCTATGGGACCGGGTGTCACAGTGCGTTAGATACACTGTCCTTTCCCCCTCTGGGACCGGGTGTCACAGTGTGTTAGATGCACAGGCCTTTCCCCTCTGGGACCGGGTGTCACAGTGCGTTAGATACACTGTCCTTTCCTCCTCTGGGACCGGGTGTCACAGTGCGTTAGATACAATGTCCTTTCCCCCCAAGGGACCGGGTGTCACAGTGCATTAGATACATTGTCCTTTCCTCCTCTGGGACCGGGTGTCACAGTGCATTAGATACACTGTCCTTTCCCCCTCTGGGACCGGGTGTCACAGTGTGTTAGATACACTGTCCTTTCCCCCTCTGGGACCGGGTGTCACACTGTGTTAGATACACTGTCCTTTCCCCCTCTGGGACCGGGTGTCACAGTGCGTTAGATACACTGTCCTTTCCCCCTCTGGGACCAGGTGTCACAGTGCATTAGATACACTGTCCTTTCCCCCTCTGGGACCGGGTGTCACAGTGCGTTACATACATTGTCCATTCCTCCTCTGGGACCGGGTGTCACAGTGTGTTAGATACACTGTCCTTTCCCCTGGATAACAGGGGAAATTAGAGACAGCATAAAATCCAAAGATAGGGCGTATAAAATAGCCAAAAAACGCGCCAGAGCGGAAGATTGGGAACAGTTTAAGATAGAGCAAAGGAGGGCAAAGGGCTTAATCAAGAAGGGCAAAATAGCTTACGAAAGCAAGCTGGCGGAAAATATAAAAACTAACTCCAAAAGCTTTTATAAGTATATCAAGAGGAAAAGACTGGTGAAAACCAAAGTTGGTCCATTGCAGTCAGATACGGGGGAATATATAATGGGAAATAAGGAAATGGCAGACCAACTAAATGCATACTTTGGGTCAGTCTTTACGAAGGAAGACACAAAAAACCTCCCTGGGATATCGGGAAAAATAGGGACATTGGCAAAGGAGGAACTGACGCAAATCAATATCTCTAAGGATATGGTGTTAAGGAAGCTAAAGGGATTGAAGGCGGACAAATCCCCAGGGCCTGATAACATGCATCCTAGGGTACTGAAGGAGGTGGCCCTAGAGATAGCGGATGCACTAAGCATGATTTTTCAGAATTCATTAGACTCGGGAACAGTGCCCATGGATTGGAGGGTAGCTAACGTTACCCCACTATTCAAAAAGGGGGGTAGGGAAAAAGCAGGTAATTACAGACCTGTAAGCCTTACATCAGTTGTGGGCAAAATGCTGGAGTCCATCATTAAGGATGAAATAGCCGAGCACTTAGCAAATGGGGACAGGATAGGACAGAGTCAACATGGATTTACAAAGGGTAAATCGTGCTTGACTAATCTATTGGAATTTTTTGAGGGAGTAACTGGTAAAATAGATGGGGGAGAGCCAGTAGATGTGGTGTACCTGGACTTCCAAAAGGCCTTCGATAAGGTCCCACATAAAAGATTAGCATGGAAAATTGAAGCTCATGGGATAAAGGGGAAAGTATTGACGTGGATAGAGAACTGGCTGTCAGATAGAAAACAGAGAGTTGGAATAAACGGCTCATTTTCTGAATGGCAGGCAGTAACAAGTGGGGTACCACAGGGATCTGTCCTGGGTCCCCAGCTGTTCACAATTTATATTAATGACCTGGATCAGGGAGTCGAATGCAGCATTTCCAAATTTGCAGACGACACTAAACTAGGAGGGGGGGTGGGCTCAGAGGAGGAGACCAGGAAGCTCCAGAGCGATTTGGACAGACTGGGTGATTGGGCGGATAAATGGCAGATGCACTATAATGTGGACAAGTGCGAAGTTATCCACCTTGGGTGCAGGAACGGGAGGGCAAATTATTATTTAAATGGCAATAAATTGGGAGAGGGGGAAGTACAGAGAGACCTGGGTGTTCTTGTACACCAGTCACTGAAGGCGAGCATGCAGGTGCAACAGGCGGTCAAGAAGGCAAACGGTATGCTGGCCTTCATAGCAAAAGGGTTGGAATACAGGAACAGGGATACCTTGCTGCAGCTGTACAGGGCACTGGTGAGACCACACCTCGAGTACTGTGTACAGTTTTGGTCGCCTCATCTGAGGAAAGATGTTCTTGCCATGGAGGGGGTGCAGCGGCGATTCACCAGGCTGATACCAGGAATGGCGGGATTGACCTATGAGGAGAGACTATGTAGTTTAGGGATGTACACACTGGAGTTTAGAAGATTGAGAGGGGACCTCATAGAAGTGTATAAAATTCTGACAGGTCTAGACAGATTAGATGCAGAAGGAATGTTTCCCTTGGCGGGTGAGAACAGAACTAGAGGACATAATTTAAGGATAAGGGCTAAACCATTTAGGACAGAAATGAGGGGGAATTTCTTCACTCAGAGAGTGGTGAACCTGTGGAACTCATTGCCACAGAGGGCAGTGTACGCCAGCTCATTAAATATATTTAAGAGGGAATTAGATATACTTCTACAGGCAAAAGGGGTTAAGGGTTACGGAGAGAAGGCGGGGACGGGATACTGAATTGAAGGATCAGCCATGATCTCATTAAATGGCGGAGCAGGCTCGAAGGGCCGGATGGCCTACTCCTGCTCCTATCTTCTATGTATCTATGTATCTATGTCACAATGCGTTATATACACTATCCTTTCCCCCTCTGGGACCGGGTGTCACAGTGCGTTCGATACAAATCCTTTCCCCCTCTGGGACCAGGTGTCGCAGTGTGTTAGATACACTGTCCTTTCCCCCTCTGGGACCGGGTGTCACAGTGTGTTAGATACACTGTCCTTTCCCCCTCTGGGACCGGGTGTCACAGTGTGTTAGATACACTGTCCTTTCCCCCTCTGGGACCGGGTGTCACAGTGCGTTAGATACACTGTCCTTTCCCCCTCTGGGACCGGGTGTCACAGTGCGTTAGATACACTGTCCTTTCCCCCTCTGGGACCGGGTGTCACAGTGCGTTAGATACACTGTCCTTTCCCCCTCTGGGACCGGGTGTCACAGTGCGTTAGATACACTGTCCTTTCCCCCTCTGGGACCGGGTGTCACAGTGTGTTAGATACACTGTCCTTTCCCCCTCTGGGACCGGGTGTCACAGTGCGTTAGATACACTGTCCTTTCCCCCTCTGGGACCGGGTGTCACAGTGCGTTAGATACACTGTCCTTTCCCCCTCTGGGACCGGGTGTCACAGTGCGTTAGATACACTGTCCTTTCCCCCTCTGGGACCGGGTGTCACAGTGCGTTAGATACACTGTCCTTTCCCCCTCTGGGACCGGGTGTCACAGTGCGTTAGATACACTGTCCTTTCCCCCTCTGGGACAGGGTGTCACAGTGCGTTAGATACACTGTCCTTTCCCCCTCTGGGACCGGGTGTCACAGTGCGTTAGATACACTGTCCTTTCCCCCTCTGGGACAGGGTGTCACAGTGCGTTAGATACACTGTCCTTTCCCCCTCTGGGACCGGGTGTCACAGTGCGTTAGATACACTGTCCTTTCCCCTCTGGGACCGGGTGTCACAGTGCGTTAGATACACTGTCCTTTCCCCCTCTGGGACCGGGTGTCACAGTGTGTTAGATACACTGTCCTTTCCCCCTCTGGGACCGGGTGTCACAGTGCGTTAGATACACTGTCCTTTCCCCCTCTGGGACCGGGTGTCACAGTGCGTTAGATACACTGTCCTTTCCCCCTCTGGGACCGGGTGTCACAGTGTGTTAGATACACTGTCCTTTCCCCCTCTGGGACCGGGTTTCACAGTGCGTTAGATACACTGTCCTTTGCCCCTCTGGGACCGGGTGTCACAGTGCGTTAGATACACTGTCCTTTCCCACTCTGGGACCGGGTATCACAGTGTGTTAGATACACTTTCCTTTCCCCCTCTGGGACCGGGTGTCGCAGTGTGTTAGATACACTGTCCTTTCCCCCTCTGGGACCGGGTGTCACAGTGCGTTAGATACACTGTCCTTTCCCCCTCTGGGACCGGGTGTCACAGTGTGTTAGATACACAGGCCTTTCCCCTCATGAACCAGGTTTCAGACTGCATTAGATACACTGTCCTTTCCCCCTCTGGGCCCAGGTGTCACAGTGCGTTAGATACACTGTCCTTTCCCCTCTGGGACCGGGTGTCACAGTGCGTTAGATGCACTGTCCTTTCGCTCTCTGGGACCGGGTGTCACAGTGCATTAGATACACTGTCCTTTACCCCTCTGGGACCGGGTGCAACAGTGCGTTAGATACACTGTCCTTTCCTCCTCTGGGACCAGGTGTCACAGTGCATTAGATACACTGTCCTTTCCCCCTCTGGGACAGGGTGTCACAGTGCGTTTGATACACTGTCCTTTCCCACTCTGGGACCGGGTGTCACAGTGCGTTAGATACACTGTCCTTTCCCCCTCTGAGACAGGGTGTCACAGTGTGTTAGATACACAGTCATTTTCCCCTCTGGGACCGGGTGTCACAGTGCGTTAGATACACTGTCCTTTCCCTCTCTGGGACCGGGTGCAACAGGGTGTTAGATACACTGTCCTTTCCCCCTCTGGGACCGGGTGTCACAGTGCGTTAGAAACAGTGTCCTTTCCCCGTCTGGGACCGGGTGTCACTGTGCATGAGATACATTGTCCTTTCCCCCTCTGGGACCGGGTGTCACCGTGTGTTAAATACACTGTCCTTTCCCCTCTGGGACCGGGTGTCGCAGTGTGTTAGATACACTGTCCTTTCCCTCTCTGGGACCGGGTGTCACAGTGTGTTAGATACACTGTCCTTTCCCCCTCTGGGACCGGGTGTCACAGTGTGTTAGATACACTGTCCTTTCCCCTCTGGGACCGGGTGTCACAGTGCGTTAGATACACTGTCCTTTCCCCCTCTGGGACCGGGTGTCACAGTGCGTTAGATACACTGTCCTTTCCCCCTCTGGGACCGGGTGTCACAGTGCGTTAGATACACTGTCCTTTCCCCTCTGGGACCGGGTGTCACAGTGTGTTAGATACACTGTCCTTTCCCCCTCTGGGACCGGGTGTCACAGTGCGTTAGATACACTGTCCTTTCCCCCTCTGGGACCGGGTGTCACAGTGCGTTAGATACACTGTCCTTTCCCCCTCTGGGACCGGGTGTCACAGTGCGTTAGATACACTGTCCTTTCCCCCTCTGGGACCGGGTGTCACAGTGTGTTAGATACACTGTCCTTTCCCCCTCTGGGACCGGGTGTCACAGTGCGTTAGATACACTGTCCTTTCCCCCTCTGGGACCGGGTGTCACAGTGCGTTAGATACACTGTCCTTTCCCCTCTGGGACCGGGTGTCACAGTGTGTTAGATACACTGTCCTTTCCCCCTCTGGGACCGGGTGTCACAGTGCGTTAGATACACTGTCCTTTCCCCCTCTGGGACCGGGTGTCACAGTGCGTTAGATACACTGTCCTTTCCCCCTCTGGGACCGGGTGTCACAGTGCGTTAGATACACTGTCCTTTCCTCTCTGGACCGGGTGTCACAGTGCGTTAGATACACTGTCCTTTCCCCCTCTGGGACCGGGTGTCACAGTGCGTTAGATACACTGTCCTTTCCCCTCTGGGACCGGGTGTCACAGTGCGTTAGATACACTGTCCTTTCCCCTCTGGGACCGGGTGTCACAGTGCGTTAGATACACTGTCCTTTCCCCCTCTGGGACCGGGTGTCACAGTGCGTTAGATACACTGTCCTTTCCCCCTCTGGGACCGGGTGTCACAGTGCGTTAGATACACTGTCCTTTCCCCCTCTGGGACCGGGTGTCACAGTGCGTTAGATACACTGTCCTTTCCCCCTCTGGGACCGGGTGTCACAGTGCGTTAGATACACTGTCCTTTCCCCCTCTGGGACCGGGTGTCACAGTGCGTTAGATACACTGTCCTTTCCCCCTCTGGGACCGGGTGTCACAGTGCGTTAGATACACTGTCCTTTCCCCTCTGGGACCGGGTGTCACAGTGTGTTAGATACACTGTCCTTTCCCCCTCTGGGACCGGGTGTCACAGTGCGTTAGATACACTGTCCTTTCCCCCTCTGGGACCGGGTGTCACAGTGCGTTAGATACACTGTCCTTTCCCCCTCTGGGACCGGGTGTCACAGTGCGTTAGATACACTGTCCTTTCCCCTCTGGGACCGGGTGTCACAGTGCGTTAGATACACTGTCCTTTCCC
>JASTWF010000289.1:60000-116571 GCA_030390025.1 Squalus acanthias | reverse complement strand
CTCTCTCACACTCCTGTATCTGGGGAGGTCCCTCTAACTCCTCTCTCACACTCCTGTATCTGGGTGAGATCAGGCCAACTCAGCACAGGCCGGGGATGGAGCCTGGGCCTTTCCTGCTCTGTGTGTGCGTGTGTGTGTGTGGGGCTCAGTCCCACACCGGGCGAGATCAGGCTAACTCAGCACTAGGCCGGGGATGGAGCCTGGGCCTTTCCTGCTCTGACGAAGGAGGTGGGAACTCACCCCGTCACTAACGGAACACCGTTCACCCAGCGAAAAACACGAACTTTTCCCAGATCGGTCAGCCCAATCCATCGCTTGTCATCATCGTGATTTGCTAAAAAGTTCTGCAACAAAAAAAAGAGTGAAGGAAATGGAGGAAAAATGCTGGCATCGCACATCTGGCCGCATCTGGAGTTCCAGGAGTCTCCGCCCATCCTGAGGACGTTACCAAAGAGATTGGCTTCCTGTTTTGTCACAGGCAACTTTTTTATTCCATCAAAAACTCTTCACTCTCAAACGGCCGCTCGGTCTCAATCTGGCTCCCATATATGGGGGCCTCCTCTAACCCCTCTCTCGCACTCCTGTATCGGGGAGGTCCCTCGAACGCCTCTCTCATACTCCTGTATCTGGGCAGGTCCCTCTAACCCCTCTCTCACACTCCTGTATCGGGGAGGTCCCTCGAACGCCTCTCTCACACTCCTGTATCTGGGGAGGTCCCTCTAACTCCTCTCTCACACTCCTGTATCTGGGGAGGTCCCTCTAACCCCTCTCTCACACTCCTGTATCTGGGGAGGTCCCTCTAACCCCTCTCTCACACTCCTGTATCTGGGGAGGTCCCTCTAACCCCTCTCTCACACTCCTGTATCTGGGGAGGTCCCTCTAACCCCTCTCTCACACTCCTGTATCTGGGGAGGTCTCTAACCCCTCTCTCACACTCCTATATCTGGGGAGGACCCTCTGACTCCTCTCTCACACTCCTGTATCTGGGGAGGTCCCTCTAACTCCTCTCCCACACTCCTGTATCTGGGGAGGTCCCCCTAATTCCTCTCTCACACTCCTGTATCTGGGGAGGTCTCTCTAACCCCTCTCTCACACTCCTGTATCAGGGGAGGTCCCTCTAACCCCTCTCTCACACTCCTGTATCTAGGGAGGTCACTCTAACCCCTCTCTCACACTCCTGTATCTGCGGAGGTCCCTCTAACCCGTCTCTCACACTCCTGTATCTGGGGAGGTCCCTCTAACTCCTCTCTCACACTCCTGTATCTGGGACGGTCCCTCTAACCCCTCTCTCACACTCCTGTATCTGGGGAGGACCCTCTGACTCCTCTCTCACACTCTTGTATCTGGGGAGGTCTCTCTAACCCCCTCTCTCACAGTCCTGTATCTGGGGAGGTCTCTCTAACCCCTCGCTCACACTCCTGTATCTGGGGAGGTCCCTCTAACCCGTCTCTCACACTCCTGTATCTGGGGAGGTCTCTAACCCCTCTCTCACACTCCTGTATCTGGGGAGGACCCCCTAACTCCTCTCTCACACTCCTGTATCTGGGGAGGTCTCTCTAACCCCTCTCTCACACTCCTGTATCAGGGGAGGTCCCTCTAACCCCTCTCTCTCACACTCCTGTATCTAGGGAGGTCACTCTAAACCCTCTCTCACACTCCTGTATCTGGGGAGATCCCTCTAACCCCTCTCTCACACTCCTGTATCTGGGGAGGTCCCTCTAACCCCTCTCTCACACTCCTGTATCTGGGGAGGTCCCTCTAACTCCTCTCCCACACTCCTGTATCTGGGGAGGACCCCCTAACTCCTCTCTCACACTCCTGTATCTGGGGAGGTCTCTCTAACCCCTCTCTCACACTCCTGTATCAGGGGAGGTCCCTCTAACCCCTCTCTCTCACACTCCTGTATCTAGGGAGGTCACTCTAACCCCTCTCTCACACTCCTGTATCTGGGGAGATCCCTCTAACCCCTCTCTCACACTCCTGTATCTGGGGAGGTCCCTCTAACCCCTCACTCAAACTCCTGTATCTGGGGAGTTCTCTCTAACCCCTCGCTTACACTCCTGTATCTGGGGAGATCCCTCTAACCCCTCTCTCACACTCCTGTATCTGGGGAGGTCCCTCTAACCCCTCTCTCAAACTCCTGTATCTGGGGAGTTCTCTCTAACCCCTCTCTCACACTCCTGTATCTGGGGAGGTCCCTCTAACCCCTCTCTCACACTCCTGTATCTGGGGAGGTCTCTAACCCCTCTCTCACACTCCTATATTTGGGGCGGTCCCTCTAACTCCTCTCTCACACTCCTGTATCTGGGGAGGTCCCTCTAACTCCTCTCTCACACTCCTATATCTGGGGAGGTCCGTCTAACTCATCTCTCACACTCCTGTATCTGGGGAGATACCTCTAACCCCTCTCTCACACTCCTGTATCTGGGGAGGACCCTCTAACCCCTCTCTCACACTCCTGTATCTGGGGTTGTCCCTCTAACCCCTCTCTCACACTCCTGTGTCTGGGGAGGTCCCTCTAACCCCTCTCTCACACTCCTGTATCTGGGGAGGTCCCTCTATCCCCTCTCTCACACTCCTGTATCTGGGGAGGTCTCTCTAACCCCCTCTCTCGCACTCCGGTATCTGGGGAGGTCCCTTTAACTCCTCTCTCACACTCCACATATCTGGGCAGGTGTCTCTAACCCCTCTCTCACACTCCTGTATCTAGGGAGGTCCCTCTAACAACTCTCTCACACTCCTGTATCTGGGGAGGTCCCACTAACCCCTCTCTCACACTCCTGTATCTGGGGAGGTCCCTCAAACCACTCTCTCACACTCCTGTATCTGGGGAGGTCCCTCTGACTCCTCTCTCACACTCCTGTGTCTGGTGAGGTCCCTCTGACTCCTCTCTCACACTCCTGTGTCTGGGGAGGTCCCTCTAACACCCTCTCTCACACTCCTGTATCTGGGGAGGTCCCTCTAACCCTCTCTCTCACTCCTGTATCTGGGGAGGTACCTCTAACCCCTCTCTCGCACTCCTGTATCTGGGGAGGTCCCTCTAACCCCTCTCTCTGACACTGCTATATCTGGGAGGTCCCTCTAACCCCTCTCTCACACTCCTGTATCTGGGAAGGTCTCTCTAACCCCTCTCTCACACTCCTATATCTGGGGAGGTGTCTCTAACCCCTCTCTCTCACACTCCTGTATCTGGGGAGGTCCCTCTAACCCCCCTCTCTCTCACACTCCTGTATCTGGGGAGGGTCTCTAACTCCTGTCTCACACTCCTGTATCTGGGGAGGTCCCACTAACCCCTCTCTCACACTCCTGTATCTGGGGAGGTCCCTCTAACCACTCTCTCACACTCCTGTATCTGGGGAGGTCCCTCTAACTCCTCTCTCACACTCCTGTATCTGGGGAGGTCCCTCTAACCCCTCTCTCTCACTCCTGTATCTGGGGAGGTACCTCTAACCCCTCTCTCGCACTCCTGTATCTGGGGAGGTCCCTCTAACCCCTCTCTCTGACACTGCTATATCTGGGAGGTCCCTCTAACCCCTCTCCCACACTCCTATATCTGAGGAGGTCCCTCTAACCCCTCTCTCACACTCCTGTATCTGGGAAGGTCTCTCTAACCCCTCTCTCACACTCCTATATCTGGGGAGGTGTCTCTAACCCCTCTCTCTCACACTCCTGTATCTGGGGAGGTCCCTCTAACCCCCTCTCTCTCACACTCCTGTATCTGGGGAGGTCCCTCTAACTCCTGTCTCACACTCCTGTATCTGGGGAGGTCCCACTAACCCCTCTCTCACACTCCTGTATCTGGGGAGGTCCCTCTAACCACTCTCTCACACTCCTGTATCTGGGGAGGTCCCTCTAACTCCTCTCTCACACTCCTGTATCTGCGGAGGTCCCTCTAACTCCTCTCTCACACTCCTGTATCTGGGGATGTCCCTCTAACCCCTCTCTCACACTCCAGTATCTGGGGAGGTCCCTCTAACTCCTCCCTCACACTCCTGTATCTGGGGAGGTCCCTCCAACTCCTCTCTCTACACTTCTGTATCTGGGGAGGTCCCTCTAACCCCTCTCTCACACTCCTGTATCTGGGGAGGTCCCTCTAACTCCTCTCTCACACTCCTGTATCTGGGGAGGTCCCTCTAACTCCTCTCTCACACTCCTATATCTGGGGAGGTCCATCTACCCCTCTCTCACACTCCTGTATCTGGGGAGGTCTCTCTAACCCCTCTCTCACACTCCTGTATCTGGGGAGGTCTCTCTAACCCCTCTCTCACACTCCTATATCTGGGGAGGTCCCTCTAACTCCTCTCTCACACTCCTGTATCTGGGGAGGTCCCTCTAACTCCCTCTCTCTCACACTCCTGTATCTGGGGAGGTCCCTCTAACTCCTCTCTCACACTCCTGTATCTGGGGAGGTCCCTCTAACCCCTCTCTCACACTCCTGTATCTGGGGAGGTCCCTCTAACCCCCTCTCTCACACTCCTGTATCTGGGGAGGTCCCTCTAACCCCCTTCCTCACACTCCTGTATCTGGTGAGGTCCCCCTAACTCCTCTCTCACACTCCTGTATCTGGGGAGGTCCCTCTAACTCCTCTCTCACACTCCTGTATCTGGGTGAGATCAGGCCAACTCAGCACAGGCCGGGGATGGAGCCTGAGCCTTTCCTGCTCTGTGTGTGCGTGTGTGTGTGTGGGGCTCAGTCCCAGACCGGGCGAGATCAGGCTAACTCAGCACTAGGCCGGGGATGGAGCCTGGGCCTTTCCTGCTCTGACTAAGGAGGTGGGAACTCACCCCGTCACTAACGGAACACCGTTCACCCAGCGAAAAACACGAACTTTTCCCAGATCGGTCAGCCCAATCCATCGCTTGTCATCATCGTGATTTGCTAAAAAGTTCTGCAACAAAAAAAAGAGTGAAGGAAATGGAGGAAAAATGCTGGCATCGCACATCTGGCCTCATCTGGAGTTCCAGGAGTCTCCGCCCATCCTGAGGACGTTACCAAAGAGATTGGCTTCCTGTTTTGTCACAGGCAACTTTTTTATTCCATCAAAAACTCTTCACTCTCAAACGGCCGCTAGGTCTCAATCTGGCTCCCATATCTGGGGGCCTCCTCTAACCCCTCTCTCGCACTCCTGTATCGTGGAGGTCCCTCGAACACCTCTCTCATACTCCTGTATCTGGGGAGGTCACTCTAACCCCTCTCTCACCCTCCTGTATCTGGGGAGGTCCCTCTAACCCCTCTCTCACACTCCTGTATCTGGGGAGGTCTCTCTAACCCCTCTCTCACACTCCTGTATCTGGGGAGGTGTCTCTAACCCATCTCTCACACTCCTGTATCTGGGGAGGTCCCTCTAACCCCTCTCTCACACTCCTGTATCTGGGGAGGAACCTCTAACCCCTCTCTCAGACTCCTGTATCTGGGGAGGTCTCTCTAACCCCTCTCTCACACTCCTGTATCTGGGGAGGTCCCTCTAACCCCCTCTCTCACACTCCATTATCTGGGGAGGTCCCTCTAACCACCTCTCTCACACTCCTGTATCTGGGGAGGTGTCTCTAAACCCTCTCTCACAGTCCTGTATCTGGGGAGGTGTCTCTAAACCCTCTCTCACAGTCCTGTATCTGGGGAGGTGTCTCTAAACCCTCTCTCACAGTCCTGTATCTGGGGAGGTCTCTAACCCCTCTCTCACACTCCTGTATTGAGGGGGCCCCTCTAACCCCTCTCTCGCACTCCTGTATCGGGGAGGTCCCTCGAACCCCTCTCTCACACTCCTGTATCTGGGGAGGTCTCTCTAACCCCTCTCTCTCATTCCTGTATCTGGGGGGCTCCTCTAACACCCTCCCTCACACTCCTGTATCTGGAGAGGTCCCTCTAACCCCTCTCTCACACTCCCCATATCTGGGAGGTCCCTCTAATCCCTCTCTCACACTCCTGTATCTGGGGAGGTCCCTCTAACTCCTCTCTCACACTCCTGTATCTGGGGAGGTCCCTCTAACCCCTCTCTCACACTCCTGTATCTGGGGAGGTCCCTCTAACCCCTCTCTCTCACATGCCTGTATCTGGGGAGGTCCCTCTAACCCCTCTCTCACACTCCTGTATCTGGGGAGGTCCCTCTAACCCCTCTCTCACACTCCTGTATCTGGGGAGGTCCCTCTAACCCCTCTCTCACACTCCTGGATCTGGGGAGGTCCCTCTAACCCCTCTTTCTAACTCTGCATATCTGGGAGGTCCCTCTAACCGCTCTCGCACATACCCCATATCTGGGGAGGTCCCTCTAACCCCTCTCTCACACTCCTGTATCTGGGTTGGTCCCTCTAACTCCTCTCTCACACTCCTGTATCTGGGAAGGTCTCTCTAACCCCTCCCTCTCACCCTCCTGTATCTGGGGAGGTCCCTCTAACCCCTCTCTCACACTCCTGTATCTGGGGAGGTCCATCTGACTCCTCTCTCACACTCCTGTATCTGGGGAGGTCCCTCTAACCCCTCTCTCGCACACTCCTGTATCTGGGGAGGTCCCTCTAAACCCTCTCTCACACTGCTGTATCTGGGGAGGTCCCTCTAACCCCTCTCTCACACTCCTGTATCTGGGGAGGAACCTCTAACCCCTCTCTCACACTCCTGTATCTGGGGAGGTCTCTCTAACCCCTCTCTCACACTCCTGTATCTGGGGAGGTCCCTCTAACCCCCTCTCTCACACTCCATTATCTGGGGAGGTCCCTCTAACCACCTCTCTCACACTCCTGTATCTGGGGAGGTCCCTCTAACCCCTCTTTCTAACTCTGCATATCTGGGAGGTCCCTCTAATCGCTCTCGCACATACCCCATATCTGGGGAGGTCCCTCTAACCCCTCTCTCACACTCCTGTATCTGGGGAGGTCCCTCTAACCCCCTCTCTCACACTCCTGCATCTGGGGAGGTCCCTCTAACCCCCTTCCTCACACTCCTGTATCTGGTGAGGTCCCCCTAACTCCTCTCTCACACTCCTGTATCTGGGGAGGTCCCTCTAACTCCTCTCCCACACTCCTGTATCTGGGGAGGTCCCTCTAACTCCTCTCTCACACTCCTGTATCTGGGGAGGTCCCTCTAACTCCTCTCTCACACTCCTGTATCTGGGTGAGATCAGGCCAACTCAGCACAGGCCGGGGATGGAGCCTGAGCCTTTCCTGCTCTGTGTGTGCGTGTGTGTGTGTGGGGCTCAGTCCCACACCGGGCGAGATCAGGCTAACTCAGCACTAGGCCGGGGATGGAGCCTGGGCCTTTCCTGCTCTGACTAAGGAGGTGGGAACTCACCCCGTCACTAACGGAACACCGTTCACCCAGCGAAAAACACGAACTTTTCCCAGATCGGTCAGCCCAATCCATCGCTTGTCATCATCGTGATTTGCTAAAAAGTTCTGCAACAAAAAAAAGAGTGAAGGAAATGGAGGAAAAATGCTGGCATCGCACATTTGGCCTCATCTGGAGTTCCAGGAGTCTCCGCCCATCCTGAGGACGTTACCAAAGAGATTGGCTTCCTGTTTTGTCACAGGCAACTTTTTTATTCCATCAAAAACTCTTCACTCTCAAACGGCCGCTTGGTCTCAATCTGGCTCCCATATCTGGGGGCCTCCTCTAACCCCTCTCTCGCACTCCTGTATCGGGGAGGTCCCTCGAACAACTCTCTCATACTCCTGTATCTGGGGAGGTCACTCTAACCCCTCTCTCACCCTCCTGTATCTGGGGAGGTCCCTCTAACCCCTCTCTCACACTCCTGTATCTGGGGAGGTCTCTCTAACCCCTCTCTCACACTCCTGTATCTGGGGAGGTGTCTCTAACCCATCTCTCACACTCCTGTATCTGGGGAGGTCCCTCTAACCCCTCTCTCACACTCCTGTATCTGGGGAGGAACCTCTAACCCCTCTCTCAGACTCCTGTATCTGGGGAGGTCTCTCTAACCCCTCTCTCACACTCCTGTATCTGGGGAGGTCCCTCTAACCCCCTCTCTCACACTCCATTATCTGGGGAGGTCCCTCTAACCACCTCTCTCACACTCCTGTATCTGGGGAGGTGTCTCTAAACCCTCTCTCACAGTCCTGTATCTGGGGAGGTGTCTCTAACCCCCTCTCTCACAGTCCTGTATCTGGGGAGGTGTCTCTAAACCCTCTCTCACAGTCCTGTATCTGGGGAGGTCTCTAACCCCTCTCTCACACTCCTGTATTGAGGGGGCCCCTCTAACCCCTCTCTCGCACTCCTGTATCGGGGAGGTCCCTCGAACCCCTCTCTCACACTCCTGTATCTGGGGAGGTCTCTCTAACCCCTCTCTCTCATTCCTGTATCTGGGGGGCTCCTCTAACACCCTCCCTCACACTCCTGTATCTGGAGAGGTCCCTCTAACCCCTCTCTCACACTCCCCATATCTGGGAGGTCCCTCTAATCCCTCTCTCACACTCCTGTATCTGGGGAGGTCCCTCTAACTCCTCTCTCACACTCCTGTATCTGGGGAGGTCCCTCTAACCCCTCTCTCACACTCCTGTATCTGGGGAGGTCCCTCTAACCCCTCTCTCTCACATGCCTGTATCTGGGGAGGTCCCTCTAACCCCTCTCTCACACTCCTGTATCTGGGGAGGTCCCTTGTAAGGGATTCCTGACCCTGCGTGTCTCGTAGCCTGTGAGATTCACGCGGCTCTGTGCAGCCTGTATGTCAGTGCGGGTCTAGGCCTGGTTGCCTGTTCTGGTCTCCAGCCAGTCTGGGAACACTAGACACACCTGTGAGTGGTTCGAATCACTCTCCCTTACGGTTCTAGACACTGGACTTAGATGCGAGAGCAGTAATGGAGATAAAACTCATGTAGACTTGGTTTGAATGGTACGAAATGGAAAATCTTTATTGCATGATACTTAAAATTATGAAATACATGTCATAAGCACAGATTAATGACAGTACAATCTTACAAACGGTTATATAGTCGATCTTAGGGAAACGAGGAACGAACGGCACAACGTAAATAAGGGCACACATTACAAATATCCTTAATCTTTAAACCCTCCCCTATCGATATCTATCCTAAACTAGCTTCGTAGGATCTCGAGACTCATGCTCACCACTCGTGACAACTCGGAGAAATTCCGAATAGCTGATCGGATGTTTTTCACCGCAGCACCCACGTGTCGGTCAGGAGATCTCCTGGTCCCACTTGTTTACTTGCTTCTGCTGCTCCGGCTAGTAGGCTGGACCGTCCGCTGTGGTGAAGACCTCTGTTGGTGGGCTTCACAGTTTAATCTTGGAGCACCGTTGTCAATATCATTGATACGATATGTTTGCACGTTCCAGTTGCTTTGGGCACAGTCCAGTTATCATTGATGCAATATGTTTCGTTATAAGTTCGAAAGAGAAATCTTCCTGGCGAGGAAAACTTGGCTAATCGACCTACAGGCGCGGTCGGGATTTACTGACCGTGGCGATGGATATGGTCTTCTTCTCTTCTCCTCTCATCTCATCTCATCTCGGGCCTTTGGTTCCGCTGCCAGTTACCAACATAGGTCTTCGTTACGCGACACGAGGTAGATCCGAACGGATCAGAAAGTTCAACAGTCTTTTCAGAAGAGGCAACAGGCACGCAGAAGCCCAACTACGAGTACACAGGAGCAGCCACGAGGTTACGAATCGACCGGATAAAAGCACAGGAGCAAGCGAGCGAATGCAGGAGCAAGAGCAAGAGCACGAGGCAAGAGGCAAGAGAGCGAGTGGACGGTTTGGGGCCTGCAGTTATAGTGCAAAAATCTTCCGTTTCCCGCCCAACTATAATGTCCATTCTTTTGTTTAGGGTTTGGCGCCCAAATGTCTTGTATGGGTGATCTCCGTCCTTAATGGGTTTCGGGGCTACTCATGAATGTTTGAGTACCTGTTAATATTTCTCCCATTGTTAAATCGGTCGGTGTTCTCCCTGGAGGGGTTTGGGGCTTCCAAGTGTCCTGTATAACTACCTGCTAACGGCTCTCTCATCGTAGAGCCGTTGGGAGTTTACATATTAATGTCCTTTGGATGGGCCCTTGATTACTCGGTACAATGGCTTTCCTTTGTACCTGGGAGACCGATTTCAGTATCTATGTTTATACTGTAAACCCATAATGTCTCGTGTATTATCTTCACTGTGCTGAATCGTTATCGATCTTGAAAAAAACGTTTAATGGAACGCCATCTTGTCTGCCTGTTGAAAAGTCTAGAATGTTCTGTCACGAGGTGCGGCGGCCATTTTACAGGCTGCTTGTGTCCAATTTAAACCTGTCAGCATTCTGCTGAAATAAAAGCTGTTTGAACGAAACTTTGTGTTTTCTCCTTATTAATCAAATCGCGATATATTGCGAATTCTACAGTCCCTCCTGTTGATGCGAATAACTCCGCTTATCGTATCAAAAATCACGGTGGTGAGCAATCTTATCTCGATTTCACTCCGAATCCAGTAAATTAATCCCATAAATTTTAACTTAACTAGGGTCTCTGTGTCGTCCTTATTTCCCAAGAAAATCACATTTTTATATCACCGTAGGCATCATTTGCCCTTAAACTTACACCACTTGTTTTCCTTCCCGGCGTAACCAGGCCGATACCTCACGCATCACCTGTATATTTGTCTTTTATTCAGGGAAAGGAAAAACAAAACCCGAAACCAAACAATCAACACCATCACCAAAATAAACAAATCCCAACTCTTAAACATGTCGAGTTTCCAACGTATTTACAATGAGTACAAACTTCCGCGGCGCACGCGGCGAGCGGGAGTGACGCCATTTTCCTATTACACGGTGCTCTCATCGTGCACGCGCACGTAACGTTCTCGCCACTCTCCCGTGTTTTCATGCTTGGTGAGGCGCTTGTCTCTTTTACAATGTATGAACAATAGGTACACTACAATAAACACTTGACAGACGACTAAAATGTGGGAGGCTATTCTGATCCATGAAGGCACTTCAATATTGGTGAACAGATTCCACCACGGTGGAACCACTATGTCCAAAATGTCTGTTCCTATTTCGACAGTTTTCTGCTCTAACGTATAAAAATGCTTCTGTGATACCGCGACGGCTTTCAGAAGTTTGGTTAAATGCTCAGGGAGAGGGGGAATGAGGTATCCAAAATGCGCGACAAATCGCTGCAAGTCGGTGAAATTCTCTTTTACTGTGAGATGAACAGTGGATGGTTCAGGGATTGGGATAATTCGCTGTTGTGCTACTTGAACTTCAGCCCTGGGTTTAAAACAGAAACTGCTGTCACTCACCGGACACCGGCTACGGTTTCCATGCTGGTAGTGTTGCGCTGCAGTGGTAACACAATATGTTCCACCCCCGATGTATGCTACCTGCGGAGGCACATGATCTTGTGCCATTGCCTCCATGGTGCAATTCATGGACTTGGCGCCAGCCGTTCTGAACCCGCACTGTGGTGTTAAAAAGGCATTCAAGTGCTGGGGGCACAGTATTATGTGTGCTCCCCTGCCACGACAACCAGAGAGATCTGTACCTGTCATCGTTTGCTCCCAGCGGATGACGTAAGGTGGAACCGCTGCATAACGAATGTGGGCTCCCCCCTGAATGACACCAATGTTCTCTACCCGATACACCGGGGCGGGCTTTGCTGTGTTGCCCAAAACCGGCATGCGTAATACTATTCCCATAATAGTATGGTTTGAACGTCCGCAGTCCACGGGGACTGGGTAAGCTTCTGAAGCTAGCCTGAGCTGGCACGGGCTTAATGCGTTCTGAAAAGGGTGGAGCGCCCGCAGGTGTTTGTTACTTATCCAGGACGGAACCAAACCTTGTTTTAAATCCTCCAAATTACTGCGGCCCTCGCCCAGTAACCACGCCCCGTAAAGCACGCACACCTCGTTCTGCGCAGCTTGATCGGATGCATTCCGATCTTCCCTGATCAGGGCATTTACCGTACGCGCATGTTTCTCCAGCTCTGCTATAATTTCCTTTAAATGGAGAGTCATGGCTTGGTCCTCGTGCAGACCTGACCCTACCACTTTATTCTCATCTGTTAGAATGTCTTTTAACTGTGTTTTTAAACCATTAATCTGGGTCTGCAGCTCCACACTGTCTAGAGCGTTGACCACAGATGTCCCTGTGTTAAAAGCAGTGAACGCATCGTTCACCAAACCCCTTCTTTGCCTCCCTACTTGATCCAAAACTTCCTGCGGTGCGGTGTACAGACTTGTCTTATCAATTTCTGCAAAATCAAACTCGTAAAATTGTCTGAACATCTTGGTCAACAGGACCTGATACAACTGTTCCGTCTTTTTGGGGCACCACTCTGGTAACCGTACCTCAGTGAGATTTAAAATCACCGAGGCCACCGCGTAATGTACCCCCTGAAATAGTATCTGGTCTGTGGGGACCAGTACCAAACCGTTTCCGGGTCCCTTACTAGCTTTAGGGCACCCTTCTTCCTCAGCTAGAACCACCGGAATCGTGGGCGGGGCTTTGCGTGGGCGCGTAATGAGTTCAGTGGCATTTACTGGGATCGGGGAGAATGGGGCTCCGCACCCCCTGGTGCTCGCATCCCACCTCATCCCCTGTCCGTTATCCTGCCACTGATTAATAAAAAATATGGAGATGCCTTTGGGGCAAACGTACTTTGACCCCCACATACATACATAAATCCCCTCATCCGGTTCCCACCATTTGTCCCAACAGACTTTCACTTGTCCGTCTGTCCCCGTAATTGTCCGATGGGTATTATTACCCAGTCGTTCCCACTCGACCGAGGAGTTTCTCATAGTTTTGCTCAGCTTTCGCAGCCACCACCATCGGCTCAATGGGACATCCCCACTACAGGTCAAACAAATCCGTTTGCCGACGGTGACGCTGATCCTGGGTGCGATGATCCTTACTTTGGGGCACATTAAAGAAGTCTCTTTGTAGGCGAACCCCGATGTGCTGGAATACTCCGTTGAGTTCGTTCCCAGCCATCCTGGCCACCTTCCCTTGTGGAAATAGGTGCTGGTCCCTTCTGCCTTCCGTCTTCCGGTCCCATCCACCGCGATGGGGGCCGTGTCCCCGGAACATCCAAACACCACGACCTCCTTGGTGTGGCCTCGATAGGCCAATCCACATCCGATTGCCACGAGCAATACTAGAATTCGTTCCATCCTTCCTTGGTTCCTGTGATCAGATAGAATGAGGTAGCCAGCCTCGCAAAAAGGTCTCTGGCTGTTGTGAAGGGTGAGCGGGTCCCCTGACCTCGCCTCACGTAAACTTCAACGTTTGCTGAATAGACTTCCTCTAAACCTAGCCTTAAAACTCCCATCATTTTATCGTTTTCTGTTAAAAACACTACAAACTTAGCCTTATTAAAACTTAAACTTAACCTTGAACTATAAACTTAAAACTTAAAACTAATAACTTTACAGTGCCGCCCGTTCTCAGGGCGGCCCCTTTAAACTCTGAGAAGGCTGCTGCGAGCTCTTCCCGACGGTGGGAGGGCACTGACCCTTCCCTCTGATCTGCCGCAGCCTGTTACTGCTGCGATGTGGCCTGTCTGTACCCGGGTTATCTTAACCTGAAGTCTACGCCTTGGGGCAGTCTGGGGACATGACCACATCCTCCTGGGCTGGGGTTCTCTACTTGACCTACGGGGAGTTGCTATGGGCGGGGGTTCCGTGACGGACGGACCGGGTTCCGAGACCTCCAACGGGATGACCTGGGGTTCCATCACAGTCGCCGGCTCCGCCTCCGCTGACTCCGCCTCCCTAACCTCGGGGCTGGCAGTTCGTGGCTCCGCCCTGCTCGGCCCAGCAGGCGGCCCTTCACTCGTGATCTCTGCCTCCCCTGAGGACTGGACGTTCAAAGCGGGCGGCCACATCTCTGGGAGCCACATTGGTACTCTCTGTGCTCCTATAGCGGCTGGCCCTGCCTCCTCTAGCTCCTCCCTCCTGTCCTCGGGACCTGCAGCTTGTGTGTCCACCCTGTGTGGATCTCTACCTATAGGCCCCATTCCCCCCAGACCGTTCCTCAGGAACCACCCGTCATCATCACTATGCTCATCTGCACTATCCTCATCTGACCAGGGTACCCTGGGTTCTTCGTCATCTAACCCCCAACTCCAGAAAAACGCTGCATGATCGTCCGGGATGTCCCTTCCCCTGATGCAAGCTGCTATGCCTGCCTGTGTGCCTTGTGGTCCTACCTGGGGCTGTGCTTTCCCACTCGCAGGTCTGGCCCCTCCCTTAAGACAGGCCACCGCCCCTGCTTGTTTCTGTGAAATCTCACCTGCTGGAGGCTGCAGATTTCTATCCTGTTTTAAATACTCATACTCCCTGCTTTTGGCTACCCTGTAGGCTGCTTTTATCTCACTAAGCTGCGCTTCTAGCCTGAGCACGTCTAACTTTCCCATTGCTCGGGCGTTCTCCTCCCGCAGGGCCTGCTCTCTAAGCTGCCCTTCCAGCCCATCTATTTTCCCTATTAAGCGGGCGTTCTCCTCCCGCAAGGCCTGCTCTTTTAACCTGGCCTCCTCACCGCAGACCCCCTCCTGTGCGTGTCTTTTAAAAGGACACAGGTAGGCAGGCTGCGTGGGCTCTAGTCATTGGGTACTATTAGACGGTCCTGCGACACCTACGGGGCCGGTTGCGACCGCCACCTGTCCACGCGCATTCAAAACCAGCTTGCGCATGGCTCCTAACACTGCTTCGAGGTCGTCGGGAGGGGTGGGTGCCTTGGCTTCCTTAGCCGGGACAGGCGCCTGGGTTCGGACCGCGGGATTTTTATCCTTGGAATCCTTCCAAGGGTTCCTGCAGTGCTTGCGCCAGTGCCCTGTCTTCCCACACCCGTAACAAGCATTACTTGCCTGTGGGGCGCGATTACCCTCCTGATGCCACTCTCTTTGAGCCGGGGCTGCGGGTCGTACCTCATGTACTCTTCCCTTAAAGGGACGTGTCGTCATACCCCTTATGTTACGATAACCTAACGTGAGTCGATTCAAGACCGACTCTTCCGTAAGGTTGAGGTCATTGGGATCGAACCAGGCTTTTGCCTGCTCTCTAACGGCTGGTAAACTGTTGGCTATTATGCACCTAAGCCAATGAATTAGAGCGGCGCCTTCCACATCTTCGCGCTCGGGCGCACCTAGACAGCTGCGCTCATATACTGGCCACAGCCTGTCGGCAAAAACCTTCGGGGGTTCTCCCTCCATCTGCACTGTCTGTCCCACTCTAGCAAACGGACCTCCGTCGTTCGCCCCCACTACTTCTAGGACCTCATTTTTTAATTCCTCATAACTTTTGTTTCCCCTCTTGCTCTCGCCTGAGAGACACTGAAGGACCGAGCTGTCTAATGAGAACAGCAGCATTTTTGCTGTCTCCCCATCATCGCAGCCGTTAATGGCTGCGGCTTGCTCAACTTCCCTGAAATGTACGGAAGGGTCGTCTATCTCGGTCAGCTTCCGTACGTGGTTTATCATAGCTCTCAGCTGATGTGAACTGTGAGGCAACACCAGCTGTCCGAGGAGATCCCCCGGTTCTTCCCCACCGTTTCTGCTTGGGCCCCTTTTAATCCCCGTTACTGGATACAACGATCCCTTTTCTACTTCCTTTTCAATGGGCTCTTTTGTTTCTTCCGTTGCTTCCTCCCTAACCCAGGTTTCTGAATAGCTGGGTGGCGCGGAGGGCGCAGTGGCTACTACTTCTTCTGCTTTACTTGGTGGGGAATTTCTAAATCTCTCATTTACTAGCGGCTGGTGCGCCGACGGATTGATAAGGCACACCATGCCGTTCGCATTATTCACGGCCTTTTTGAGGCTCTCTATCTCCCTTTGGCAGGCGCTATGGTCGGCTCCCTGAAACTTATCCTCAAGGGCCAACTTATACGCCGACCTAACCCCCATTAAGCTCTCTTCTTGAGTTCTTATCTGGGCAGCTTGGCGGTTACATCTTTCCTTTAACCTACTCTCGTTCAATTTTGCTTCAGTGACCTGGCACTCGAGATACTCTATCCTTGTTTTAAGGTAACTGGAGACTTCCTGGCTTTCCTGGTGTAACTCATTTAAATTCTTAATGAGCACCTCCCCTCCAGAAACCTTCTCCTCCATTTCTCCCTCTAAATGGCTGATACGAGCTGTTAGCGCTGTAATGGTCTGGTTTGAAATCTGAACCTGCCTTTTGTAGCACATAAGCCAGACTGCTTTCTCAACTGTCTTTTTATGTTCCTTACTATCTGTCCACCTTTCAGCTGCCTCTAGTGGGCTCTTATCCGCGAACAATTCACTTATCCACCTTTTAGTTAGATTAACCTTTCCAAACACATAATCCGCTATCTTTTCCTGCATAACATTTCGTACAGTCATTCCAAAATCTAACACACTACCCTCTCGCTGCCAGTGTCCTGCCGCGGTCACCATTTTCTGTAAGGGATTCCTGACCCTGCGTGTCTCGTAGCCTGTGAGATTCACGCGGCTCTGTGCAGCCTGTATGTCAGTGCGGGTCTAGGCCTGGTTGCCTGTTCTGGTCTCCAGCCAGTCTGGGAACACTAGACACACCTGTGAGTGGTTCGAATCACTCTCCCTTACGGTTCTAGACACTGGACTTAGATGCGAGAGCAGTAATGGAGATAAAACTCATGTAGACTTGGTTTGAATGGTACGAAATGGAAAATCTTTATTGCATGATACTTAAAATTATGAAATACATGTCATAAGCACAGATTAATGACAGTACAATCTTACAAACGGTTATATAGTCGATCTTAGGGAAACGAGGAACGAACGGCACAACGTAAATAAGGGCACACATTACAAATATCCTTAATCTTTAAACCCTCCCCTATCGATATCTATCCTAAACTAGCTTCGTAGGATCTCGAGACTCATGCTCACCACTCGTGACAACTCGGAGAAATTCCGAATAGCTGATCGGATGTTTTTCACCGCAGCACCCACGTGTCGGTCAGGAGATCTCCTGGTCCCACTTGTTTACTTGCTTCTGCTGCTCCGGCTAGTAGGCTGGACCGTCCGCTGTGGTGAAGACCTCTGTTGGTGGGCTTCACAGTTTAATCTTGGAGCACCGTTGTCAATATCATTGATACGATATGTTTGCACGTTCCAGTTGCTTTGGGCACAGTCCAGTTATCATTGATGCAATATGTTTCGTTATAAGTTCGAAAGAGAAATCTTCCTGGCGAGGAAAACTTGGCTAATCGACCTACAGGCGCGGTCGGGATTTACTGACCGTGGCGATGGATATGGTCTTCTTCTCTTCTCCTCTCATCTCATCTCATCTCGGGCCTTTGGTTCCGCTGCCAGTTACCAACATAGGTCTTCGTTACGCGACACGAGGTAGATCCGAACGGATCAGAAAGTTCAACAGTCTTTTCAGAAGAGGCAACAGGCACGCAGAAGCCCAACTACGAGTACACAGGAGCAGCCACGAGGTTACGAATCGACCGGATAAAAGCACAGGAGCAAGCGAGCGAATGCAGGAGCAAGAGCAAGAGCACGAGGCAAGAGGCAAGAGAGCGAGTGGACGGTTTGGGGCCTGCAGTTATAGTGCAAAAATCTTCCGTTTCCCGCCCAACTATAATGTCCATTCTTTTGTTTAGGGTTTGGCGCCCAAATGTCTTGTATGGGTGATCTCCGTCCTTAATGGGTTTCGGGGCTACTCATGAATGTTTGAGTACCTGTTAATATTTCTCCCATTGTTAAATCGGTCGGTGTTCTCCCTGGAGGGGTTTGGGGCTTCCAAGTGTCCTGTATAACTACCTGCTAACGGCTCTCTCATCGTAGAGCCGTTGGGAGTTTACATATTAATGTCCTTTGGATGGGCCCTTGATTACTCGGTACAATGGCTTTCCTTTGTACCTGGGAGACCGATTTCAGTATCTATGTTTATACTGTAAACCCATAATGTCTCGTGTATTATCTTCACTGTGCTGAATCGTTATCGATCTTGAAAAAAACGTTTAATGGAACGCCATCTTGTCTGCCTGTTGAAAAGTCTAGAATGTTCTGTCACGAGGTGCGGCGGCCATTTTACAGGCTGCTTGTGTCCAATTTAAACCTGTCAGCATTCTGCTGAAATAAAAGCTGTTTGAACGAAACTTTGTGTTTTCTCCTTATTAATCAAATCGCGATATATTGCGAATTCTACAGTCCCTCCTGTTGATGCGAATAACTCCGCTTATCGTATCAAAAATCAGTGGTGAGCAATCTTATCTCGATTTCACTCCGAATCCAGTAAATTAATCCCATAAATTTTAACTTAACTAGGGTCTCTGTGTCGTCCTTATTTCCCAAGAAAATCACATTTTATATCACCGTAGGCATCATTTGCCCTTAAACTTACACCACTTGTTTTCCTTCCCGGCGTAACCAGGCCGATACCTCACGCATCACCTGTATATTTGTCTTTTATTCAGGGAAAGGAAAAACAAAACCCGAAACCAAACAATCAACACCATCACCAAAATAAACAAATCCCAACTCTTAAACATGTCGAGTTTCCAACGTATTTACAATGAGTACAAACTTCCGCGGCGCACGCGGCGAGCGGGAGTGACGCCATTTTCCTATTACACGGTGCTCTCATCGTGCACGCGCACGTAACGTTCTCGCCACTCTCCCGTGTTTTCATGCTTGGTGAGGCGCTTGTCTCTTTTACAATGTATGAACAATAGGTACACTACAATAAACACTTGACAGACGACTAAAATGTGGGAGGCTATTCTGATCCATGAAGGCACTTCAATATTGGTGAACAGATTCCACCACGGTGGAACCACTATGTCCAAAATGTCTGTTCCTATTTCGACAGTTTTCTGCTCTAACGTATAAAAATGCTTCTGTGATACCGCGACGGCTTTCAGAAGTTTGGTTAAATGCTCAGGGAGAGGGGGAATGAGGTATCCAAAATGCGCGACAAATCGCTGCAAGTCGGTGAAATTCTCTTTTACTGTGAGATGAACAGTGGATGGTTCAGGGATTGGGATAATTCGCTGTTGTGCTACTTGAACTTCAGCCCTGGGTTTAAAACAGAAACTGCTGTCACTCACCGGACACCGGCTACGGTTTCCATGCTGGTAGTGTTGCGCTGCAGTGGTAACACAATATGTTCCACCCCCGATGTATGCTACCTGCGGAGGCACATGATCTTGTGCCATTGCCTCCATGGTGCAATTCATGGACTTGGCGCCAGCCGTTCTGAACCCGCACTGTGGTGTTAAAAAGGCATTCAAGTGCTGGGGGCACAGTATTATGTGTGCTCCCCTGCCACGACAACCAGAGAGATCTGTACCTGTCATCGTTTGCTCCCAGCGGATGACGTAAGGTGGAACCGCTGCATAACGAATGTGGGCTCCCCCCTGAATGACACCAATGTTCTCTACCCGATACACCGGGGCGGGCTTTGCTGTGTTGCCCAAAACCGGCATGCGTAATACTATTCCCATAATAGTATGGTTTGAACGTCCGCAGTCCACGGGGACTGGGTAAGCTTCTGAAGCTAGCCTGAGCTGGCACGGGCTTAATGCGTTCTGAAAAGGGTGGAGCGCCCGCAGGTGTTTGTTACTTATCCAGGACGGAACCAAACCTTGTTTTAAATCCTCCAAATTACTGCGGCCCTCGCCCAGTAACCACGCCCCGTAAAGCACGCACACCTCGTTCTGCGCAGCTTGATCGGATGCATTCCGATCTTCCCTGATCAGGGCATTTACCGTACGCGCATGTTTCTCCAGCTCTGCTATAATTTCCTTTAAATGGAGAGTCATGGCTTGGTCCTCGTGCAGACCTGACCCTACCACTTTATTCTCATCTGTTAGAATGTCTTTTAACTGTGTTTTTAAACCATTAATCTGGGTCTGCAGCTCCACACTGTCTAGAGCGTTGACCACAGATGTCCCTGTGTTAAAAGCAGTGAACGCATCGTTCACCAAACCCCTTCTTTGCCTCCCTACTTGATCCAAAACTTCCTGCGGTGCGGTGTACAGACTTGTCTTATCAATTTCTGCAAAATCAAACTCGTAAAATTGTCTGAACATCTTGGTCAACAGGACCTGATACAACTGTTCCGTCTTTTTGGGGCACCACTCTGGTAACCGTACCTCAGTGAGATTTAAAATCACCGAGGCCACCGCGTAATGTACCCCCTGAAATAGTATCTGGTCTGTGGGGACCAGTACCAAACCGTTTCCGGGTCCCTTACTAGCTTTAGGGCACCCTTCTTCCTCAGCTAGAACCACCGGAATCGTGGGCGGGGCTTTGCGTGGGCGCGTAATGAGTTCAGTGGCATTTACTGGGATCGGGGAGAATGGGGCTCCGCACCCCCTGGTGCTCGCATCCCACCTCATCCCCTGTCCGTTATCCTGCCACTGATTAATAAAAAATATGGAGATGCCTTTGGGGCAAACGTACTTTGACCCCCACATACATACATAAATCCCCTCATCCGGTTCCCACCATTTGTCCCAACAGACTTTCACTTGTCCGTCTGTCCCCGTAATTGTCCGATGGGTATTATTACCCAGTCGTTCCCACTCGACCGAGGAGTTTCTCATAGTTTTGCTCAGCTTTCGCAGCCACCACCATCGGCTCAATGGGACATCCCCACTACAGGTCAAACAAATCCGTTTGCCGACGGTGACGCTGATCCTGGGTGCGATGATCCTTACTTTGGGGCACATTAAAGAAGTCTCTTTGTAGGCGAACCCCGATGTGCTGGAATACTCCGTTGAGTTCGTTCCCAGCCATCCTGGCCACCTTCCCTTGTGGAAATAGGTGCTGGTCCCTTCTGCCTTCCGTCTTCCGGTCCCATCCACCGCGATGGGGGCCGTGTCCCCGGAACATCCAAACACCACGACCTCCTTGGTGTGGCCTCGATAGGCCAATCCACATCCGATTGCCACGAGCAATACTAGAATTCGTTCCATCCTTCCTTGGTTCCTGTGATCAGATAGAATGAGGTAGCCAGCCTCGCAAAAAGGTCTCTGGCTGTTGTGAAGGGTGAGCGGGTCCCCTGACCTCGCCTCACGTAAACTTCAACGTTTGCTGAATAGACTTCCTCTAAACCTAGCCTTAAAACTCCCATCATTTTATCGTTTTCTGTTAAAAACACTACAAACTTAGCCTTATTAAAACTTAAACTTAACCTTGAACTATAAACTTAAAACTTAAAACTAATAACTTTACAGTGCCGCCCGTTCTCAGGGCGGCCCCTTTAAACTCTGAGAAGGCTGCTGCGAGCTCTTCCCGACGGTGGGAGGGCACTGACCCTTCCCTCTGATCTGCCGCAGCCTGTTACTGCTGCGATGTGGCCTGTCTGTACCCGGGTTATCTTAACCTGAAGTCTACGCCTTGGGGCAGTCTGGGGACATGACCACATCCTCCTGGGCTGGGGTTCTCTACTTGACCTACGGGGAGTTGCTATGGGCGGGGGTTCCGTGACGGACGGACCGGGTTCCGAGACCTCCAACGGGATGACCTGGGGTTCCATCACAGTCGCCGGCTCCGCCTCCGCTGACTCCGCCTCCCTAACCTCGGGGCTGGCAGTTCGTGGCTCCGCCCTGCTCGGCCCAGCAGGCGGCCCTTCACTCGTGATCTCTGCCTCCCCTGAGGACTGGACGTTCAAAGCGGGCGGCCACATCTCTGGGAGCCACATTGGTACTCTCTGTGCTCCTATAGCGGCTGGCCCTGCCTCCTCTAGCTCCTCCCTCCTGTCCTCGGGACCTGCAGCTTGTGTGTCCACCCTGTGTGGATCTCTACCTATAGGCCCCATTCCCCCCAGACCGTTCCTCAGGAACCACCCGTCATCATCACTATGCTCATCTGCACTATCCTCATCTGACCAGGGTACCCTGGGTTCTTCGTCATCTAACCCCCAACTCCAGAAAAACGCTGCATGATCGTCCGGGATGTCCCTTCCCCTGATGCAAGCTGCTATGCCTGCCTGTGTGCCTTGTGGTCCTACCTGGGGCTGTGCTTTCCCACTCGCAGGTCTGGCCCCTCCCTTAAGACAGGCCACCGCCCCTGCTTGTTTCTGTGAAATCTCACCTGCTGGAGGCTGCAGATTTCTATCCTGTTTTAAATACTCATACTCCCTGCTTTTGGCTACCCTGTAGGCTGCTTTTATCTCACTAAGCTGCGCTTCTAGCCTGAGCACGTCTAACTTTCCCATTGCTCGGGCGTTCTCCTCCCGCAGGGCCTGCTCTCTAAGCTGCCCTTCCAGCCCATCTATTTTCCCTATTAAGCGGGCGTTCTCCTCCCGCAAGGCCTGCTCTTTTAACCTGGCCTCCTCACCGCAGACCCCCTCCTGTGCGTGTCTTTTAAAAGGACACAGGTAGGCAGGCTGCGTGGGCTCTAGTCATTGGGTACTATTAGACGGTCCTGCGACACCTACGGGGCCGGTTGCGACCGCCACCTGTCCACGCGCATTCAAAACCAGCTTGCGCATGGCTCCTAACACTGCTTCGAGGTCGTCGGGAGGGGTGGGTGCCTTGGCTTCCTTAGCCGGGACAGGCGCCTGGGTTCGAACGCCTCTCTCATACTCCTGTATCTGGGGAGGTCCCTCTAACCCCTCTCTCACACTCCTGTATCTGGGGAGGAACCTCGAACGCCTCTCTCATACTCCTGTATCTGGGGAGGTCCCTCTAACCACCTCTCTCACACTCCTGTATCTGGGGAGGTCTCGAACCCCTCTCTCACACTCCTGTATCTGGGGAGGTCCCTCTAACTCCTCTCTCACACTCCTGTATCTGGGGAGGTCCCTCTAACCCCTCTCTCACACTCCTGTATCTGGGGAGGTCTCGAACCCCTCTCTCACACTCCTGTATCTGGGGAGGTCCCTCTAACTCCTCTCTCACACTCCTGTATCTGGGGAGGTCCCTCTAACCCCCTCTCTCACACTCCTGTATCTGGGGAGGTGTCTCTAATCCTTCTCTCACATTCCTGTATCTGGGGAGGTGTCTCTAAACCCTCTCTCACAGTCCTGTATCTGGGGAGGTGTCTCTAAACCCTCTCTCACAGTCCTGTATCTGGGAAGGTGTCTCTAATCCCTCTCTCACAGTCCTGTATCTGGGGAGGTCTCTAACCCCTCTCTCACACTCCTGTATTGGGGGGGCCCCCCTAACCCCTCTCTCACACTCCTGTATCGGGGAGTTCCCTCGAACCCCTCTCTCACACGCCTGTATCTGGGGAGGTCTCTCTAACCCCTCTCTCTCATTCCTGTATCTGGGGGGCTCCTCTAACAGCCTCTCTCACACTCCTGTATCTGGGGAGAACCCTCTAACCCCTCTTTCACATTCCTGTATCTGGAGAGGTCCCTCTAACCCCTCTCTCACACTCCCCATATCTGGGAGGTCCCTCTAATCCCTCTCTCACACTCCTGTATCTGGGGAGGTCCCTCTAACTCCTCTCTCACACTCCTGTATCTGGGGAGGTCCCTCTAACCCCTCTCTCACACTCCTGTATCTGGGGAGGTCCCTCTAACCCCTCTCTCTCACATGCCTGTATCTGGGGAGGTCCCTCTAACCCCTCTCTCACACTCCTGTATCTGGGGAGGTCCCTCTAACCCCTCTCTCACACTCCTGTTTCTGGGGAGGTCCCTCTAACCCCTCTCTCACACTCCTGGATCTGGGGAGGTCCCTCTAACCCCTCTTTCTAACTCTCCATATCTGGGAGGTCCCTCTAACCGCTCTCGCACATATCCCATATCTGGGGAGGTCACTCTAACCCCTCTCTCACACTCCTGTATCTGGGGAGGTCCCTCTAACCCCTCTCTCATACTCCTGTATCTGGGGAGGTCACTCGAACCCCTCTCTCGCACTCCTGTATCTGGGGAGATCCCTCTAACTCCTCTCTCACACTCCTGTATCTGGGGAGGTCCTTCTAACTCCTCTCTCACACTCCTGTATCTGGGGATGTCCCTCTAACCCCTCTCTCACACTCCTGTATCTCGGAGGTCCCTCTAACCCCTCTCTCACACTCCTGTATCTGGGAAGGTCTCTCTAACCCCTCCCTCTCACACTCCTGTATCTGGGAGGTCCCTCTAACTCCTCTCTCACACTCCTGTATCTGGGGAGGTCCTTCTAACTCCTCTCTCACACTCCTGTATCTGGGGATGTCCCTCTAACCCCTCTCTCACACTCCTGTATCTCGGAGGTCCCTCTAACTCCTCTCTCACACTCCTGTATCTGGGAAGGTCTCTCTAACCCCTCCCTCTCACACTCCTGTATCTGGGGAGGTCCCTCTAACCCCTCTCTCACACTGCTGTATCTGGGGAGGTCCCTCTAACCCCTCTCTCACACTCCTGTATCTGGGGAGGAACCTCTAACCCCTCTCTCACACTCGTGTATCTGGGGAGGTCTCTCTAACCCCTCTCTCACACTCCTGTATCTGGGGAGGTCCCTCTAACCCCCTCTCTCACACTCCATTATCTGGGGAGGTCCCTCTAACCACCTCTCTCACACTCCTGTATCTGGGGAGGTCCCTCTAACCCCTCTTTCTAACTCTGCATATCTGGGAGGTCCCTCTAATCGCTCTCGCACATACCCCATATCTGGGGAGGTCCCTCTAACCCCTCTCTCACACTCCTGTATCTGGGGAGGTCCCTCTAACCCCCTCTCTCACACTCCTGTATCTGGGGAGGTCCCTCTAACCCCCTCTCTCACACTCCATTATCTGGGGAGGTCCCTCTAACCACCTCTCTCACACTCCTGTATCTGGGGAGGTCCCTCTAACCCCTCTTTCTAACTCTGCATATCTGGGAGGTCCCTCTAATCGCTCTCGCACATACCCCATATCTGGGGAGGTCCCTCTAACCCCTCTCTCACACTCCTGTATCTGGGGAGGTCCCTCTAACCCCCTCTCTCACACTCCTGTATCTGGGGAGGTCCCTCTAACCCCCTTCCTCACACTCCTGTATCTGGTGAGGTCCCCCTAACTCCTCTCTCACACTCCTGTATCTGGGGAGGTCCCTCTAACTCCTCTCCCACACTCCTGTATCTGGGGAGGTCCCTCTAACTCCTCTCTCACACTCCTGTATCTGGGGAGGTCCCTCTAACTCCTCTCTCACACTCCTATATCTGGGTGAGATCAGGCCAACTCAGCACAGGCCGGGGATGGAGCCTGGGCCTTTCCTGCTCTGTGTGTGCGTGTGTGTGTGTGGGGCTCAGTCCCACACCGGGCGAGATCAGGCTAACTCAGCACTAGGCCGGGATGGAGCCTGGGCCTTTCCTGCTCTGACTAAGGAGGTGGGAACTCACCCCGTCACTAACGGAACACCGTTCACCCAGCGAAAAACACGAACTTTTCCCAGATCGGTCAGCCCAATCCATCGCTTGTCATCATCGTGATTTGCTAAAAAGTTCTGCAACAAAAAAAAAGAGTGAAGGAAATGGAGGAAAAATGCTGGCATCGCACATTTGGCCTCATCTGGAGTTCCAGGAGTCTCCGCCCATCCTGAGGACGTTACCAAAGAGATTGGCTTCCTGTTTTGTCACAGGCAACTTTTTTATTCCATCAAAAACTCTTCACTCTCAAACGGCCGCTAGGTCTCAATCTGGCTCCCATATCTGGGGCCCTCCTCTAACCCCTGTCTCGCACTCCTGTATCGGGGAGGTCCCTCAAACGCCTCTCTCATACTCCTGTATCTGGGGAGGTCCCTCTAACCCCTCTCTCACACTCCTGTATCTGGGGAGGAACCTCGAACGCCTCTCTCATACTCCTGTATCTGGGGAGGTCCCTCTAACCCCTCTCTCACACTCCTGTATCTGGGGAGGAACCTCGAACGCCTCTCTCATACTCCTGTATCTGGGGAGGTCCCTCTAACCACCTCTCTCACACTCCTGTATCTGGGGAGGTCTCGAACCCCTTTCTCACACTCCTGTATCTGGGGAGGTCCCTCTAACTCCTCTCTCACACTCCTGTATCTGGGGAGGTCCCTCTAACCCCTCTCTCACACTCCTGTATCTGGGGAGGTCTCGAACCCCTCTCTCACACTCCTGTATCTGGGGAGGTCCCTCTAACTCCTCTCTCACACTCCTGTATCTGGGGAGGTCCCTCTAACCCCCTCTCTCACACTCCTGTATCTGGGGAGGTGTCTCTAATCCCTCTCTCACATTCCTGTATCTGGGGAGGTGTCTCTAAACCCTCTCTCACAGTCCTGTATCTGGGGAGGTGTCTCTAAACCCTCTCTCACAGTCCTGTATCTGGGAAGGTGTCTCTAATCCCTCTCTCACAGTCCTGTATCTGGGGAGGTCTCTAACCCCTCTCTCACACTCCTGTATTGGGGGGGCCCCTCTAACCCCTCTCTCACACTCCTGTATCGGGGAGTTCCCTCGAACCCCTCTCTCACACGCCTGTATCTGGGGAGGTCTCTCTAACACCTCTCTCTCATTCCTGTATCTGGGGGGCTCCTCTAACAGCCTCTCTCACACTCCTGTATCTGGGGAGAACCCTCTAACCCCTCTTTCACATTCCTGTATCTGGAGAGGTCCCTCTAACCCCTCTCTCACACTCCCCATATCTGGGAGGTCCCTCTAATCCCTCTCTCACACTCCTGTATCTGGGGAGGTCCCTCTAACTCCTCTCTCACACTCCTGTATCTGGGGAGGTCCCTCTAACCCCTCTCTCACACTCCTGTATCTGGGGAGGTCCCTCTAACCCCTCTCTCTCACATGCCTGTATCTGGGGAGGTCCCTCTAACCCCTCTCTCACACTCCTGTATCTGGGGAGGTCCCTCTAACCCCTCTCTCACACTCCTGTTTCTGGGGAGGTCCCTCTAACCCCTCTCTCACACTCCTGGATCTGGGGAGGTCCCTCTAACCCCTCTTTCTAACTCTCCATATCTGGGAGGTCCCTCTAACCGCTCTCGCACATATCCCATATCTGGGGAGGTCACTCTAACCCCTCTCTCACACTCCTGTATCTGGGGAGGTCCCTCTAACCCCTCTCTCATACTCCTGTATCTGGGGAGGTCACTCGAACCCCTCTCTCGCACTCCTGTATCTGGGGAGATCCCTCTAACTCCTCTCTCACACTCCTGTATCTGGGGAGGTCCTTCTAACTCCTCTCTCACACTCCTGTATCTGGGGATGTCCCTCTAACCCCTCTCTCACACTCCTGTATCTCGGAGGTCCCTCTAACCCCTCTCTCACACTCCTGTATCTGGGAAGGTCTCTCTAACCCCTCCCTCTCACACTCCTGTATCTGGGAGGTCCCTCTAACTCCTCTCTCACACTCCTGTATCTGGGGAGGTCCTTCTAACTCCTCTCTCACACTCCTGTATCTGGGGATGTCCCTCTAACCCCTCTCTCACACTCCTGTATCTCGGAGGTCCCTCTAACTCCTCTCTCACACTCCTGTATCTGGGAAGGTCTCTCTAACCCCTCCCTCTCACACTCCTGTATCTGGGGAGGTCCCTCTAACCCCTCTCTCACACTGCTGTATCTGGGGAGGTCCCTCTAACCCCTCTCTCACACTCCTGTATCTGGGGAGGAACCTCTAACCCCTCTCTCACACTCGTGTATCTGGGGAGGTCTCTCTAACCCCTCTCTCACACTCCTGTATCTGGGGAGGTCCCTCTAACCCCCTCTCTCACACTCCATTATCTGGGGAGGTCCCTCTAACCACCTCTCTCACACTCCTGTATCTGGGGAGGTCCCTCTAACCCCTCTTTCTAACTCTGCATATCTGGGAGGTCCCTCTAATCGCTCTCGCACATACCCCATATCTGGGGAGGTCCCTCTAACCCCTCTCTCACACTCCTGTATCTGGGGAGGTCCCTCTAACCCCCTCTCTCACACTCCTGTATCTGGGGAGGTCCCTCTAACCCCCTTCCTCACACTCCTGTATCTGGTGAGGTCCCCCTAACTCCTCTCTCACACTCCTGTATCTGGGGAGGTCCCTCTAACTCCTCTCCCACACTCCTGTATCTGGGGAGGTCCCTCTAACTCCTCTCTCACACTCCTGTATCTGGGGAGGTCCCTCTAACTCCTCTCTCACACTCCTATATCTGGGTGAGATCAGGCCAACTCAGCACAGGCCGGGGATGGAGCCTGGGCCTTTCCTGCTCTGTGTGTGCGTGTGTGTGTGTGGGGCTCAGTCCCACACCGGGCGAGATCAGGCTAACTCAGCACTAGGCCGGGATGGAGCCTGGGCCTTTCCTGCTCTGACTAAGGAGGTGGGAACTCACCCCGTCACTAACGGAACACCGTTCACCCAGCGAAAAACACGAACTTTTCCCAGATCGGTCAGCCCAATCCATCGCTTGTCATCATCGTGATTTGCTAAAAAGTTCTGCAACAAAAAAAAGAGTGAAGGAAATGGAGGAAAAATGCTGGCATCGCACATCTGGCCTCATCTGGAGTTCCAGGAGTCTCCGCCCATCCTGAGGACGTTACCAAAGAGATTGGCTTCCTGTTTTGTCACAGGCAACTTTTTTATTCCATCAAAAACTCTTCACTCTCAAACGGCCGCTAGGTCTCAATCTGGCTCCCATATCTGGGGCCCTCCTCTAACCCCTCTCTCGCACTCCTGTATCGGGGAGGTCCCTCTAACCCCTCTCTCACACTCCTGTATCTGGGGAGGAACCTCGAACGCCTCTCTCATACTCCTGTATCTGGGGAGGTCCCTCTAACCCCTCTCTCACACTCCTGTATCTGGGGAGGAACCTCGAACGCCTCTCTCATACTCCTGTATCTGGGGAGGTCCCTCTAACCACCTCTCTCACACTCCTGTATCTGGGGAGGTCTCGAACCCCTCTCTCACACTCCTGTATCTGGGGAGGTCCCTCTAACTCCTCTCTCACACTCCTGTATCTGGGGAGGTCCCTCTAACCCCTCTCTCACACTCCTGTATCTGGGGAGGTCTCGAACCCCTCTCTCACACTCCTGTATCTGGGGAGGTCCCTCTAACTCCTCTCTCACACTCCTGTATCTGGGGAGGTCCCTCTAACCCCCTCTCTCACACTCCTGTATCTGGGGAGGTGTCTCTAATCCCTCTCTCACATTCCTGTATCTGGGGAGGTGTCTCTAAACCCTCTCTCACAGTCCTGTATCTGGGGAGGTGTCTCTAAACCCTCTCTCACAGTCCTGTATCTGGGAAGGTGTCTCTAATCCCTCTCTCACAGTCCTGTATCTGGGGAGGTCTCTAACCCCTCTCTCACACTCCTGTATTGGGGGGGCCCCTCTAACCCCTCTCTCACACTCCTGTATCGGGGAGTTCCCTCGAACCCCTCTCTCACACGCCTGTATCTGGGGAGGTCTCTCTAACCCCTCTCTCTCATTCCTGTATCTGGGGGGCTCCTCTAACAGCCTCTCTCACACTCCTGTATCTGGGGAGAACCCTCTAACCCCTCTTTCACATTCCTGTATCTGGAGAGGTCCCTCTAACCCCTCTCTCACACTCCCCATATCTGGGAGGTCCCTCTAATCCCTCTCTCACACTCCTGTATCTGGGGAGGTCCCTCTAACTCCTCTCTCACACTCCTGTATCTGGGGAGGTCCCTCTAACCCCTCTCTCACACTCCTGTATCTGGGGAGGTCCCTCTAACCCCTCTCTCTCACATGCCTGTATCTGGGGAGGTCCCTCTAACCCCTCTCTCACACTCCTGTATCTGGGGAGGTCCCTCTAACCCCTCTCTCACACTCCTGTTTCTGGGGAGGTCCCTCTAACCCCTCTCTCACACTCCTGGATCTGGGGAGGTCCCTCTAACCCCTCTTTCTAACTCTCCATATCTGGGAGGTCCCTCTAACCGCTCTCGCACATATCCCATATCTGGGGAGGTCACTCTAACCCCTCTCTCACACTCCTGTATCTGGGGAGGTCCCTCTAACCCCTCTCTCATACTCCTGTATCTGGGGAGGTCACTCGAACCCCTCTCTCGCACTCCTGTATCTGGGGAGATCCCTCTAACTCCTCTCTCACACTCCTGTATCTGGGGAGGTCCTTCTAACTCCTCTCTCACACTCCTGTATCTGGGGATGTCCCTCTAACCCCTCTCTCACACTCCTGTATCTCGGAGGTCCCTCTAACCCCTCTCTCACACTCCTGTATCTGGGAAGGTCTCTCTAACCCCTCCCTCTCACACTCCTGTATCTGGGAGGTCCCTCTAACTCCTCTCTCACACTCCTGTATCTGGGGAGGTCCTTCTAACTCCTCTCTCACACTCCTGTATCTGGGGATGACCCTCTAACCCCTCTCTCACACTCCTGTATCTCGGAGGTCCCTCTAACTCCTCTCTCACACTCCTGTATCTGGGAAGGTCTCTCTAACCCCTCCCTCTCACACTCCTGTATCTGGGGAGGTCCCTCTAACCCCTCTCTCACACTGCTGTATCTGGGGAGGTCCCTCTAACCCCTCTCTCACACTCCTGTATCTGGGGAGGAACCTCTAACCCCTCTCTCACACTCGTGTATCTGGGGAGGTCTCTCTAACCCCTCTCTCACACTCCTGTATCTGGGGAGGTCCCTCTAACCCCCTCTCTCACACTCCATTATCTGGGGAGGTCCCTCTAACCACCTCTCTCACACTCCTGTATCTGGGGAGGTCCCTCTAACCCCTCTTTCTAACTCTGCATATCTGGGAGGTCCCTCTAATCGCTCTCGCACATACCCCATATCTGGGGAGGTCCCTCTAACCCCTCTCTCACACTCCTGTATCTGGGGAGGTCCCTCTAACCCCCTCTCTCACACTCCTGTATCTGGGGAGGTCCCTCTAACCCCCTTCCTCACACTCCTGTATCTGGTGAGGTCCCCCTAACTCCTCTCTCACACTCCTGTATCTGGGGAGGTCCCTCTAACTCCTCTCCCACACTCCTGTATCTGGGGAGGTCCCTCTAACTCCTCTCTCACACTCCTGTATCTGGGGAGGTCCCTCTAACTCCTCTCTCACACTCCTATATCTGGGTGAGATCAGGCCAACTCAGCACAGGCCGGGGATGGAGCCTGGGCCTTTCCTGCTCTGTGTGTGCGTGTGTGTGTGTGGGGCTCAGTCCCACACCGGGCGAGATCAGGCTAACTCAGCACTAGGCCGGGATGGAGCCTGGGCCTTTCCTGCTCTGACTAAGGAGGTGGGAACTCACCCCGTCACTAACGGAACACCGTTCACCCAGCGAAAAACACGAACTTTTCCCAGATCGGTCAGCCCAATCCATCGCTTGTCATCATCGTGATTTGCTAAAAAGTTCTGCAACAAAAAAAAAAGAGTGAAGGAAATGGAGGAAAAATGCTGGCATCGCACATCTGGCCTCATCTGGAGTTCCAGGAGTCTCCGCCCATCCTGAGGACGTTACCAAAGAGATTGGCTTCCTGTTTTGTCACAGGCAACTTTTTTATTCCATCAAAAACTCTTCACTCTCAAACGGCCGCTAGGTCTCAATCTGGCTCCCATATCTGGGGCCCTCCTCTAACCCCTCTCTCGCACTCCTGTATCGGGGAGGTCCCTCTAACCCCTCTCTCACACTCCTGTATCTGGGGAGGAACCTCGAACGCCTCTCTCATACTCCTGTATCTGGGGAGGTCCCTCTAACCCCTCTCTCACACTCCTGTATCTGGGGAGGAACCTCGAACGCCTCTCTCATACTCCTGTATCTGGGGAGGTCCCTCTAACCACCTCTCTCACACTCCTGTATCTGGGGAGGTCTCGAACCCCTCTCTCACACTCCTGTATCTGGGGAGGTCCCTCTAACTCCTCTCTCACACTCCTGTATCTGGGGAGGTCCCTCTAACCCCTCTCTCACACTCCTGTATCTGGGGAGGTCTCGAACCCCTCTCTCACACTCCTGTATCTGGGGAGGTCCCTCTAACTCCTCTCTCACACTCCTGTATCTGGGGAGGTCCCTCTAACCCCCTCTCTCACACTCCTGTATCTGGGGAGGTGTCTCTAATCCCTCTCTCACATTCCTGTATCTGGGGAGGTGTCTCTAAACCCTCTCTCACAGTCCTGTATCTGGGGAGGTGTCTCTAAACCCTCTCTCACAGTCCTGTATCTGGGAAGGTGTCTCTAATCCCTCTCTCACAGTCCTGTATCTGGGGAGGTCTCTAACCCCTCTCTCACACTCCTGTATTGGGGGGGCCCCTCTAACCCCTCTCTCACACTCCTGTATCGGGGAGTTCCCTCGAACCCCTCTCTCACACGCCTGTATCTGGGGAGGTCTCTCTAACCCCTCTCTCTCATTCCTGTATCTGGGGGGCTCCTCTAACAGCCTCTCTCACACTCCTGTATCTGGGGAGAACCCTCTAACCCCTCTTTCACATTCCTGTATCTGGAGAGGTCCCTCTAACCCCTCTCTCACACTCCCCATATCTGGGAGGTCCCTCTAATCCCTCTCTCACACTCCTGTATCTGGGGAGGTCCCTCTAACTCCTCTCTCACACTCCTGTATCTGGGGAGGTCCCTCTAACCCCTCTCTCACACTCCTGTATCTGGGGAGGTCCCTCTAACCCCTCTCTCTCACATGCCTGTATCTGGGGAGGTCCCTCTAACCCCTCTCTCACACTCCTGTATCTGGGGAGGTCCCTCTAACCCCTCTCTCACACTCCTGTATCTGGGGAGGTCCCTCTAACCCCTCTCTCACACTCCTGGATCTGGGGAGGTCCCTCTAACCCCTCTTTCTAACTCTCCATATCTGGGAGGTCCCTCTAACCGCTCTCGCACATATCCCATATCTGGGGAGGTCACTCTAACCCCTCTCTCACACTCCTGTATCTGGGGAGGTCCCTCTAACCCCTCTCTCATACTCCTGTATCTGGGGAGGTCACTCGAACCCCTCTCTCGCACTCCTGTATCTGGGGAGATCCCTCTAACTCCTCTCTCACACTCCTGTATCTGGGGAGGTCCTTCTAACTCCTCTCTCACACTCCTGTATCTGGGGATGTCCCTCTAACCCCTCTCTCACACTCCTGTATCTCGGAGGTCCCTCTAACCCCTCTCTCACACTCCTGTATCTGGGAAGGTCTCTCTAACCCCTCCCTCTCACACTCCTGTATCTGGGAGGTCCCTCTAACTCCTCTCTCACACTCCTGTATCTGGGGAGGTCCTTCTAACTCCTCTCTCACACTCCTGTATCTGGGGATGTCCCTCTAACCCCTCTCTCACACTCCTGTATCTCGGAGGTCCCTCTAACTCCTCTCTCACACTCCTGTATCTGGGAAGGTCTCTCTAACCCCTCCCTCTCACACTCCTGTATCTGGGAGGTCCCTCTAACCCCTCTCTCACACTCCTGTATCTGGGGAGGTCCATCTGACTCCTCTCTCACACTCCTGTATCTGGGGAGGTCCCTCTAACCCCTCTCTCGCACACTCCTGTATCTGGGGAGTTCCCTCTAACCCCTCTCCCACACTCCTGTATCTGGGGAGGTCCCTCTAACCCCTCTCTCACACTCATGTGTCTGGGGAGGTCCCTCTAACCCCTCTCTCTCACTCCTGGATCTTTTACGTCCACCTGAGAGGATAGACAGGGTATCGGTTTAACCTCTCATCCAAAAGACGGCACCTCCGACAATAATGCGCTCCCTCAGTATTGCCCGTCTGACAGTGCAGCGCTGCTTAGTACTGCCCCTCCGACAGTGTGGCGCTCCCTCAGTACTGCCCCTCCGACAGTGCAGCGCTCCTTAGTACTGCCCCTCCGACAGTGTGGCGCTCCCTCAGTACTGGCAACCGGAGATTGTCAGGCCTGGAATGTGGGGCTCGAGTCTCGGCAGTGGGGCTCGAACCCATGACCTCCTGACCCGGTGTGCAGAGGGCGGAGGCAAGGCTGAAGTGATCTGTTGCCAAAAGAGAGGAAACCAACCTTCTGGGAGGAAGCTTGAGCGAGCGACAAAGCGCGCGGGCTCCACCTGAGGTGACCGGGGAGGTAGGCCCAGAGTGACGACTCGCAAAGGATCACGGGAGGCAGCCATGATGGGTCATAGGTCAGGTGGGGGTTACAGGTGACCTCAGTGACCGTACCTTGACCCTACCTGTCGACCTGGACTGGTCACCACGGCGAGGGTGGCCTTATTTGAGGAGCAGGAATCGTTGGCGCTGTGCCAATCGCCCTTGTCCGTCGAGAAGAAGTAGCAGGTCCGTTCGAACAGTTCCCAGCCAGTGGGGCAAGTGATGTCGTATCCACCTGGAATCAGGGCACCAAGAGACGGGTTGGCATCAACAGGAGTACGCGGGCAAGTTACAACAACAACTTGCATTGACATGGCGCCTTGCTGGTGGTAAACAAGGAGCGTTACAGGAGCCTAAACCAGGGAAAATTTACACATCTCCCCGATGGAATCCCTCAGTCATCTTAAACGCCTCGATCGGATCACCCCCCCCCCCCCCCGATCCTCTAAACCCTGGGGAATACGAGCCGTGTATCTGCATCCGGTCCTGATAAATTGAACCCTTTTAGCTTCAGTATCAATCTGATATACGGAACAATTTTGATTTTTTTTCTAAAAGGCAACAGCCTGTCTTGTGATAGAGTGACCAGAACATGGTGACTTTACAGAGAGGGGGCCGGTGTAAATCTCACGGCCCCTGGTGGACTAATATTTGGCAAAGCGGATCAGCCGCCCTTTATAGAACCCTTAAACATTCACTCCCTCCACCACTGGCGCACCGTGGCTGCAGTGTGTGCCATCTACAAGAGGCACTGCAGCAACTCGCCAAGGCTTCTTCGACAGCACCTCATCGCTGGGTCAAAATTCAAGTAGACCCACCATCACCTTCTCAAGGGGCAACTAGGGATGGGCAATAAATGCCTTCCATGTCCACGACCACACCCCCATCCCTAGAAGGAATACACCCGCCCGAATTTCACCCAATTTGAGATAGAAGGCATGAAAATCAGCCCTGTTCTAGAACACCTGGGCGATTGGATAGGGGAGTCAGGCTGTTCTAGAATGGGTGGGTGATTGGAGAGGGGAGTCAGGCATGTTCTAGAAGGGCTGGGAGATTGGAGAGGGTGCCTGGCCTGTTCTAGAATGGGTGGGTGATTGGAGAGGAGAGTCAGGCCTGTTCTAGAATGGGTGGGTGATTGGTGATGGGAGTCAGGCCTGTTCTAGAACTCCTGGGCGATTGGAGAGGGGAGTTAGGCCTGTTCTAGAATGGGTGGGAGATTGGAGAGGGGAGTCAGCCTGTTCTAAAATGGGTGGGAGATTGGAGAGGGGAGTCAGGCTGTTCTAGAACTCCTGGGCGATTGGAGAGGGGAGTCAGGCCTGTTCTAGAATGGGTGGGAGATTGGAGAGGGGAGTCAGCCTGTTCTAGAATGGGTGGGAGATTGGAGAGGGGAGTAGGCCTGTTCCAGAATGGGTGGGAGATTGGAGAGGGTCGTCAGGTCTGTTCTAGAATGGGTGGGAGATTGGAGAGGGACGTCAGTCATGTTCTAGAATGGGTGGGAAATTGGAGAGGGGAGTCAGGCCTGTTCTAGAATGGGTGGGAGATTGGAGAGGGGAGTCAGGTCTGTTCTAGAATAGGTGGGAGATTGGAGAGGGGAGTAGGCCTGTTCTAGAATGGGTGGGAGATTGGAGAGAGGACTCAGTCCTGTTCTAGAATGGGTGGGAGATTGGAGAGGGGAGTCAGTCATGTTCTAGAATGGGTGGGAGATTGGAGAGGGGAGTCAGGCCGGTTCTAGAATGGGTGGGAGATTGGAGAGGGGAGTCAGGACTGTTCTAGAACAGGTGGGCGATTGGAGAGGGGAGTAGGCCTGTTCTAGAATGGGTGGGAGATTGGAGAGGGGAGTCAGACCGGTTCTAGAACTCCTGGGCGATTGGAGAGAGGAGTCAGGCCTGTTCTAGAATGGGTGGGTGACTGGAGAGTGGAGTCAGGCCTGTTCTAGAATGGGCAGAAGATTGGAGAGGGGAGTCAGGCCTGTTCTAGAATGGGCAGGAGATTGGAGAGGGGAGTCAGACCTGTTCTAGAATGGGCGAGAGATTGGAGAGGGGGGTCAGGCCTGTTCTAGAATGGGTAGGAGATTGGAGAGGGGAGTCAGGCTGTTCTAGAACTCCTGGGCGATTGGAGAGGGGAGTCAGGCCTGTTCTAGAATGGGTGGGTGATTGGAGAGGGGTGTCAGGCCTGTTCTAGAATGTGTGGGAGATTGGAGAGGGGAGTCAGGCCTGTTATAGAATGGGTGGGAGATTGGAGAGGGGAGTCAGGCCTGTTCTAGAATGGGTGGGAGATTGGAGAGGGGAGTCAGGCCTGTTCTAGAATGGGTGGGAGATTGGAGAGGGGAGTCAGGCCTGTTCTAGAATGGGTGGGAGATTGGAGAGGGGAGTCAGGCCTGTTCTCGAATGGGTGGGAGTTTGGAGAGGGACGTTAGTCATGTTCTAGAATGGGTGGGAGATTGGAGAGGGGAGTCAGTCTTGCTCTAGAATGGGTGGGAGATTGGAGAGGGGAGTCAGGCCTGTTCTAGAATGGGTGGGAGATTGGAGAGGGGGGGTCAGCACTGTTCTAGAATGGGTGGGAGATTGGAGATGGGAGTCAGGCCTGTTCTAGAATGGGTGGGCGATTGGAGAGGGACGTCAGTCATGTTCTAGAATGGGTGGGAGATTGGAGAGGGAGTCAGACTGTTCTAGAATGGTTGGAGTTTGGAGAGGGGTGTCAGGCCTGTTCTAGAATGGGTGGGAGATTGGAGAGGGGAGTCAGGGCCTGTTCTAGAATGGGTGGGCGATTTGGAGAGGGGAAGTCAGGCCTGTTCTAGAATGGGTGGGAGATTGAAGAGGGGAGTCAAGGCCTGTTCTAGAATGGGTGGGAGATTGGAGAGGGGGAGTCAGGCCCTGTTCTAGAATGGGTGGGAGATTGGAGATGGGAGTCAGGCCTGTTCTAGATGGGTGGGCGTTTGGAGAGGGAGTCAGTCCTGTTATAGAATGGGTGAGAGATTGGAGAGGGAGTCAGCCTTGCTTTTGAAAGGGTGGGAGTTGGAGAGAGAGTCCAGGCCTGTTCTAGAATGGGTGGGAGATTGGAGAGGGGAGTCAGGCTGTTCTAGAATGGGTGGGAGATTGGAGAGGGGAGTCAGGCTGTTCTAGAATGGGTGGGAGATTGGAGAGGGGAATCAGGTCAGTTCTAGAATGGGTGGGTGATTGGAGAGGGGGTCAGGTCTGTTCTAGAATAGGTCGGAGTTTGGAGAGGGGAGTAAGGCCTGTTCTAGAATGGGTGGGTGATTGGAGAGGGGAGTCAGGCCTGTTCTAGAATGGGTGGGTGATTGGAGAGGGGAGTCAGGCCTGTTCTAGAATGGGTGGGAGATTGGAGAGGGGAGTCAGGCCTGTTCTAGAATGGGTGGGAGATTGGAGAGGGGGGTCAGCACTGTTCTAGAATGGGTGGGAGATTGGAGATGGGAGTCAGGCCTGTTCTAGAATGGGTGGGCGATTGGAGAGGGACGTCAGTCATGTTCTAGAATGGGTGGGAGATTGGAGAGGGGAGTCAGGTCAGTTCTAGAATGGGTGGGTGATTGGAGAGGGGAGTCAGGCCTGTTCTAGAATGGGTGGGAGATTGGACAGGGGAGTCAGGCCTGTTCTAGAATGGGTGGGAGATTGGAGAGGGGAGTCAGGCCTGTTCTAGAATGGGTGGGCGATTGAAGAGGGGAGTCAGGCCTGTTCTAGAATGGGTGGGAGATTGGAGAGGGGAGTCAGGCCTGTTCTAGAATGGGTGGGAGATTGGAGAGGGAAGTCAGGCCTGTTCTAGAATGGGTGGGAGATTGGAGAGGGGAGTCAGGCCTGTTCTAGAATGGGTGGGAGATTGGAGAGGGGGGGTCAGCCCTGTTCTAGAATGGGTGGGAGATTGGAGAGGGGAGTCAGGCCTGTTCTAGAATGGGTGGGATTTTGGAGAGGGGAGGCAGGCCTGTTCTAGAATGGGTGGGAGATTGGAGAGGGGAGTCAGGCCTGTTCTAGAATGGGTGGGCGATTAAAGAGGGGAGTCAGGCCTGTTCTAGAATGGGTGGGAGATTGGAGAGTGGAGTCAGGCCTGTTCTAGAATGGGTGGGCGATTGAAGAGGGGAGTCAGGCCTGTTCTAGAATGGGTGGGAGATTGGAGAGGGGAGTCAGGCCTGTTCTAGAATGGTTGGGAGATTGGAGAGGGGAGTCAGGCCTGTTCTAGAATGGGTGGGAGATTGGAGAGGGGAGTCAGGCCTGTTCTAGAATGGGTGGGTGATTGGAGAGGGGAGTCAGACCTGTTCTAGAATGGGTGGGAGATTGGAGAGGGGGGGGGGTCAGCCCTGTTCTAGAATGGGTGGGAGATTGAAGAAGGGAGTCAGGCCTGTTCTAGAATGGGTGGGAGATTGGAGAGGGGAGGCAGGCCTGTTCTAGAATGGGTGGGAGATTGGAGAGGGGAGTCAGGCCTGTTCTAGAATGGGTGGGTGATTGGAGAGGGGAGTCAGGCCTGTTCTAGAATGGGTGGGTGATTGGAGAGGGGAATCAGGCCTGTTCTAGAATGGGTGGGTGATTGGAGAGGGGAGTCAGGCCTGTTCTAGAATGGGTGGGTGATTGGAGAGGGGAGTCAGGCCTGCTCTAGAATGGGTGGGAGATTGGAGAGGGGAGTCAGGCCTGTTCTAGAATGTGTGGGAGATTTGAGAGGGGAGTCAGGCCTGTTCTATAATGGTCGGGTTATTGGAGAGGGGAGTCAGGCCTGTTCTAGAATGGGTGGGAGATTGGAGAGGGGAGTCAGGCCCGTTCTAGAATGGGTGGGTGTTTGGAGAGGTGAGTCAGGCCTGTTCTAGAATGGGTGGGAGATTGGAGAGGGGAGTCAGGCCTGTTCTAGAATGGGTGGGAGATTGGAGAGGGGAGTCAGGTCTGTTCTAGAATGGGTGGGAGATTGGAGAGGGGAGTCAGGCCTGTTCTAGAATGGGCAGGTGATTGGAGAGGGGAGTCAGGCCTGTTCTAGTATGGTCGGGTGATTGGAGAGGGGAGTCAGGCCTGTTCTAGAATGGTCGGGTGATTGGAGAGGGACAATCTAAGCTGCTCCACCTCCTCCCAGATCTCCTTCAACTTGTGGTGTTGAGTAAACAAGGTTCTTGTACTCACTCTCAATCACAGTGTTGAACAATCTTCGAACCCCATCGAACGTTTTCCTAGGCTCTTTATCTGATTGGCTGATCCTTTCCCTCAGCTGGTTGTAGTCTTGATTTAATTGGCTGATGTTGGCCCGCAGACTGTTGTAGCTTTGGTCCAATTGGTTGGTTTTATTGTATAGATAAATTATGCCTAGAGGTCAAGGATAAAGTTCACGATCAACTCTAAGGTTACATTTTCTACAAAGATGCCTTTGACGAACAATTGATTGTTTGATGTCACGGCGCCTGATTAATGCTACAGGAGGCATGTTACCATCTGGGACCAACTGAGTTCAATATACTTGCCTCCAAATCCCTCACTGCCCCAGTCCCAAATACCCGTGACATTGTCCAGCCCCACATCGAGGTGTATTCCTCCAATACCCTCACTCCCTCCACCATCCTCCAATCCACTCACTCCCTCCACCATCCTCCAATCACCTCACTCCCTCCACCATCCTCCAATCATCTCACTCCTTCCACCATCCATCCTCCAATCTCCTCACTCCCTCCACCATCCTCCAATCCCCTCACTCCCTCCACCATCCTCCAATCCCCTCACTCCCTCCACCATCCTCCAATCACCTCACTCCCTCCACCATCCTCCAATCACCTCACTCCTTCCACCATCCTCCAATCCCCTCACTCCCTCCACCATCCTCCAATCACCTCACTCCCTCCACCATCCTCCAATCACCTCACTCCTTCCACCATCCTCCAATCTCCTCACTCCCTCCACCATCCTCCAATCACCTCACTCCCTCCACCATCCTCCAATCTCCTCACTCCCTCCACCATCCTCCAATCCCCTCACTCCCTCCACCATCCTCCAATCCACTCACTCCCTCCACCATCCTCCAATCACCTCACTCCCTCCACCATCCTCCAATCACCTCACTCCTTCCACCATCCTCCAATCTCCTCACTCCCTCCACCATCCTCCAATCCACTCACTCCCTCCACCATCCTCCAATCACCTCACTCCCTCCACCATCCTCCAATCTCCTCACTCCCTCCACCATCCTCCAATCACCTCACTCCCTCCAATCCCCTCACTCCCTCCACCATCCTCCAATCCCCTCACTCCCTCCACCATCCTCCAATCCCCTCACTCCCTCCTCCAATCCCCTCACTCCCTCCACCATCCTCCAATCCCCTCACTCCCTCCAATCCCCTCACTCCCTCCACCATCCTCCAATCCCCTCACTCCCTCCACCATCCTCCAATCTCCTCACTCCCTCCACCATCCTCCAATCCCCTCACTCCCTCCACCATCCTCCAATCCCCTCACTCCCTCCACCATCCTCCAATCCCCTCACTCCCTCCACCATCCTCCAATCCCCTCACTCCCTCCACCATCCTCCAATCCCCTCACTCCCTCCACCATCCTCCAATCCCCTCACTCCCTCTAATCCCCTCACTCCCTCCACCATCCTCCAATCCCTTCACTCCCTCCAATCCCCTCACTCCCTCCACCATCCTCCAATCCCCTCACTCCCTCCACCATCCTCCAATCTCCTCACTCCCTCCACCATCCTCCAATCCCTTCACTCCCTCCACCATCCTCCAATGCCTTCACTCCCTCCACCATCCTCTAATCCCCTCACTCCCTCCACCATCCTCCAATCCCCTCCACCATCCTCCAATCCCCTCACTCCCTCCTCCAATCCCTTCACTCCCTCCACCATCCTCCAATCCCCTCACTCCCTCCTCCAATCCCTTCACTCCCTCCACCATTCTCCAATCCCTTCACTCTCTCCACCATCCTCCAATCCCCTCACTCCCTCCAATCCCTTCACTCCCTCCACCATTCTCCAAACCCTTCACTCCCACCTCCGATCACCTCACCCCCCACTCCATCCGATCACCTCACTCCCTCCTCCTGATAACCCTCCCCTCCATCCGATCCCCTCACTCCCTCCAATCCCCTCACTCCCTCCGATTCCCTCACTCCCTCCAATCACCTCACTCCCTCCTCCTGATTCCCCTCACCTTCCTCCGATCCCCTCACTCCCTCCAATCCCCTCACTCCCTCCAATCACCTCACTCCCTCCTCCTGATACCCCTCACCTTCCTCCGATCCCCTCACTCCCTCCAATCCCCTCACTCCCTCCAATCCCCTCACTCCCTCCAATCCCCTCACTCCCTCCAATCCCCTCACTCCCTCCAATCCCCTCACTCCCTCCAATCCCCTCACTCCCTCCAATCCCCTCACTCCCTCCAATCCCCTCACTCCCTCCAATCCCCTCACTCCCTCCAATCCCCTCACTCCCTCCAATCCCCTCACTCCCTCCAATCCCCTCACTCCCTCCTCCTGATACCCCTCACCTTCCTCCGATCCCCTCACTCCCTCCAATCCCCTCACTCCCTCCGATCCCCTCACTACCTCCAATCACCTCACTGCCTCCTCCTGATCCCCCTCACCTCCCCCGATCCTCTCACTCCCTCCAATCCCCTCACTCCCTCCACCATCCTCCAATCTCCTCACTCTCCTCCTGATAACCATTCCCTCCCTCCAATCCCCTCAATCCCTCCACCATCCTCCAATCTCCTCACTCCCACCTCCTGATCCCCCTCACCTCCCTCCGATCCCCTCAATCCCTCCAACACCTTCACTCCCTCCACCATCCTCCAATCACCTCACTCCCTCCTCCTGATAACCCTCGTCTCCCTCCGATCCCCTCAATCCCTCCAATTCCCTCACTCCATCCACCATCCTCCAATCTCCTCATTCCCACCTCCTAATAACCCTCCACTCCCTCCGATCCTCTCAATCCCTCCAAACTCCTCACTCCAATCCCCTCACTCCCTCCTCCTGATCCCCCTCCCTCCAATCCCCTCACTCCCTCCTCCTGATCCCTCTCCCTCCAATCCCCTCACTCCCTCCTCCTGATCCACCTCCCTCCCTCCTCCTGATCCCTCTCCCTCCAATCTCCTCACTCCCTCCTCCAGATCCCCGTCCCTCCAATCTCCTCACTCCCTCCTCCCTCCTATCCCCTCACTCCCTCCTCCAGATCCCCGTCCCTCCAATCTCCTCCCTCTCTCCTCCCTCCAAGCCCCTCACTCCCTCCTCCTGATCCCCCTCCCTCCAAGCCCCTCACTCCCTCCTCCTGATCCCCCTCCCTCCAATCCCCTCACTCCCTCCTCCTGATCCCCCTCCCTCCAATCTCGGAGGGGCAGTACTGAGGGAGCGCCGCACTGTCGGAGGGGCAGTACTGAGGGAGCGCTGCACTGTCGGAGGGGTAGTACTGAGGAAGCGCTGCACTGTCGGAGGGGCAGTACTGAGGGAGCGCTGCACTGTCAGAGGGGCAGTACTGAGGGAGCGCTGCACTGTCAGAGGGGCAGTACTGAGGGAGCGCTGCACTGTCCGAGGAGCAGTACTGAGGGAGCACCGCACTGTCGGAGGAGCAGTACTGAGGGAGCGCCGCACTGTCGGAGGGGCAGTACTGAGGGAGCGCCGCACTTTCAGAGGGGCAGTACTGAAGGAGCGCCGCACTGTCGGAGGGGCAATACTGAGGGAGCGCAGTACTGTCGGTGGGTCAGTACTCAGGGAGTGCTGCACTGTCGGAGCGGCAGTACTGAGGGAGCGCCGCACTGTCGGAGGTGCAGTACTGAGGGAGCGTAGCACTGTCGGTGGGTCAGTACTGAGGGAGCGCCGCACTGTCGGAGGGTCAATACTGAGGGAGCGCCGCACTGTCGGAGGGGCATTACTGAGTGAGCGCCGCACTGTCGGAGGGGCAGTACTGAAGGAGCGCTGCACTGTCGGAGGGGCAGTACTGAGGGAGCACCGCATTGTCGGAGGGGCAGTACTGAAGGAGCGCTGCACTGTCGGAGGGGCAGTACTGAGGGAGCACCGCATTGTCGGAGGGGCAGTACTGAGGGAGCGCCGCACTGTCGGAGGGGCAGTACTGAGGGAGCGCTGCACTGTCGGAGGGGTAGTACTGAGGAAGCGCTGCACTGTCGGAGGGGCAGTACTGAGGGAGCGCTGCACTGTCAGAGGGGCAGTACTGAGGGAGCGCTGCACTGTCAGAGGGGCAGTACTGAGGGAGCGCTGCACTGTCGGAGGGGCAGTACTGAGGGAGCGCCGCACTTTCAGAGGGGCAGTACTGAAGGAGCGCCGCACTGTCGGAGGGGCAATACTGAGGGAGCGCAGTACTGTCGGTGGGTCAGTACTGAGGGAGTGCTGCACTGTCGGAGCGGCAGTACTGAGGGAGCGCCGCACTGTCGGAGGTGCAGTACTGAGGGAGTGCTGCACTGTCGGAGGGGCAGTATGAGTGAGCGCTGCACAGTCGGACGGGCAGTATGAGTGAGCGCAGCACTGTCGGAGGGTCAATACTGAGGGAGCGCCGCACTGTCGGAGGGGCATTACTGAGTGAGCGCCGCACTGTCGGAGGGGCAGTACTGAAGGAGCGCTGCACTGTCGGAGGGGCAGTACTGAGGGAGCACCGCATTGTCGGAGGGGCAGTACTGAAGGAGCGCTGCACTGTCGGAGGGGCAGTACTGAGGGAGCACCGCATTGTCGGAGGGGCAGTACTGAGGGAGCGCCGCACTGTCGGAGGGGCAGTACTGAGGGAGTGCTGCACTGTCGGAGGGGCAGTACTGAGTGAGCGCCGCACTGTCGGAGGGGCAATACTGAGGGAGCGCAGCACTGTCGGTGGGTCAGTACTGAGGGAGTGCTGCACTGTCGGAGCGGCAGTACTGAGGGAGCGCCGCACTGTCGGAGGTGCAGCACTGAGGGAGCGTAGCACTGTCGGTGGGTCAGTACTGAGGGAGTGCTGCACTGTCGGAGGGGCAGTATGAGTGAGCGCCGCACAGTCGGACGGGCAGTATGAGTGAGCGCAGCACTGTCGGAGGGTCAATACTGAGTGAGCGCCGCACTGTCGGAGGGGCAGTACTGAGGGAGCGCCGCACTGTCGGAGGGGCATTACTGAGTGAGCGCCGCACTGTCGGAGGGGCAGTACTGAGGGAGCGCTGCACTGTCGGAGGGGCAGTACTGAGGGAGCCCCACACTGTCGGAGGGGCAGTACTGAGGGAGCGCCGTACTGTCGGAGGGGCATTACTGAGTGAGCGCCGCACTGTCGGAGGGGCATTACTGAGTGAGCGCCGCACTGTCGGAGGGGCAGTACTGAGGGAGCTGCAGCAAGACATCCTTGCTCCTGTACTCGAACCCTCTCGCTATGAAGGCCAACATACCATTTGCCTTCTTAACCGTCTGCTGCACCTGCATGCTTACCTTCAGTGACTGGTGCACAAGGACACCCAGGTCACGTTGCACTTCCCCTTCTCCCAATCTATTGCCGTTCAGATAATAACCTGTCTTCCTGTTTTTGCCACCGAAGTGGATAACCTCGCATTTATCCACATTATACTGCATCTGCCATGCATCTGCCCAATCACTCAACCTGTCCAAATCATACTGGAGTTTCTCTGCATCCTCCTCACAGCACACACGCCCACCCAGCTTTGTGTCGTCTGCAAACTTGGAGATATTACATCTAGTTCCCTCGTCAAGATCATTTATATATATTGTGAATAGCTGGTGTCCTAGCACCGATCCCTGCGGTACCCCACTAGTCACTGCCTGCCACTCGGAAAAAGACCCGTTTATTCCAACTCTTTGCTTCCTGTCTGCCAACCAGTTCTCTATCCAAGTCAGTACCTTGCTCCCAATCCCATGTGCCTTAACTTTGCATGCAAATCTCTTATGTGGGACCTTCTCGAACTGAGGGAGCGCCGCATTGTCGGAGGGGCAGTACTGAGGGAACGCTGCACTCTCGGAGGGTCAGTACTGAGGGAGTGCCGCACTGTCGGAGGTGCACTACTGAGGGAGCGCCGCACTGACGGAGAGGCAGTGCTGAGGGAGTTCCGCACTGTCGGAGGGGCAGTACTGAGGGATCGGCGCACTGTTGGAGGGTCAGTACTGAGGGAGCGCCGCACTGTCGGAGGGGCGGTACTGAGGAAGCGCTGCAGTCGGAGGGGCAGTACTGAGGGAGCGCTGCAGTCGGAGGGGCAGTACTGAGGGAGCCCCGCACTGTCGGAGGGGCAGTACTGAGGGAGCGCCGCACTGTCGGAGGGGCAGTACTGAGCGAGAGCTGCACTGTCGGAGGGGCAGTATTGAGGGAGCGCTGCGCTGTCGGAGGGGCAGTACTGAGGGAGAGCCGCACTGTCGGAGGAGCAGTACTGAGGAAGCGTTGCACTGTCGGAGGGGCAGTACTGAGGGAGCGCTGCACTGTCGGAGGGGCAGTACTGAGGGAGCGTTGGTACCGGGAGTGTCGACCTGGATTATGGGATTTAAATCCTGGACTCACGTACGCACGACCTCGAACTCCCAGTCGAGCGGTCTAACCACTGATCCACGGTGACAATACACTGTACTGGGCCAGATGTTCAGCTGACACCGTGTCTGAAATGGCCATCACTGATCGAAGCTTGAATGAAAGACCGAAACGTGAAGACTTACCAATTGCGGCCAGAGTAATCAGGACAACCAGGGCGAGGAGAGAAAGGACCACGGCCATTATCTTAAAGTGCCAACTACAGGACCTGCCTGCAAAAACAGGACATCACCATTAACAAGAATCAAGCAGAGCTTCTAGTTTAATTAATGCCTTTTACACCGTCTTCAAATCAGCGAGCTCTAAATCCTTGCCCCCGAACCGTGGGACTCCTCGCCCCCAAACCCTGGGACTCCTCGCCCCCTAACCATGGGATGCCTTGCCCCCAAACTCTGGGACTCCTCGCCCCCAAACCGTGGGACTCCTCGGACCCAAACCCTGGGACTCCTTGCCCTCAAACAGTGGGACACCTCGCCCCCCCAACAGTGGGACACCTCGCCCCCAAACTTTGGGACTCCTCGCCCCCAAACTGTGTTACTCCTCGCCCCCAAACTCTGGGACTCCTCACCCCCAAACCCTGGGACTCCTCGCCCCCAAATTCTGGGACTCCTCGCCCCCAAACTCTGGGACTCCTTGCCCCCAAATTCTGGGACTCCTCGCCCCCAAACTCTGGGACACCTCGCCCCCAAACTCTGGGACTCCTCGCCCCCAAACTCTGGGACTCTCCGCCCCAAACTCTGGGACTCCTCACCCCCAAACCCTGCGACTCCTCGTCCCCAAACTCTGGGACTCTTCGCCCCCAAACCCTGGGACTCCTCGCCCCCAAACTTTGGGACTCCTCACCCCCAAACCCTAGGACTCCTCACCACCAAACCCTGGGACTCCTCGCCCCCAAACTGTGGGGCTCCTCGCCCGCCAAAATCTGGGACTCCGCGACCCCAAATCGTGGGACTCCTCGCCCCCAAACCCTGGGACTCCTCGGCCCCTAACCATGGGATGCCTTGCCCCCAAACTCTGGGACTCCTCGCCCCCAAACCCTGGGACTCCTCGCCCCCAAACTCTGGAACTCCTCGCCCCCAAAACCTGGGACTCCTCGCCCCCAAACTCTGGGACTCCATGCCCCCAAAACCTGGGACTCATCGCACCCAAACCCTGGGACTCCTTGCCCCCAAACCCTGGGACTCCTCGCCCCCAAACCCTGGGACTCCTCGCACCCAAACCCTGGGACTCCTCGCCCCCAAACCCTGGGACTCCTCGCCCCCAAACCCTGGGACTCCTCGCCACCAAACCCTGGGACTCCTCGCCCCCAAACCCTGGGACTCCTCGCCCTCAAACTCTGGGACTCCTCACCCCCTAACCGTGGGACTCCTCGCCTCCAAACCGTGGGACTCCTCGCCCCCAAAAGCTGGGACTCCTCGCCACCAAACACTGGAACTCCTCGCCCCCAAACACCGGGACTCCTCGCCCCCAAACACTGGAACTCCTCGCCCCCAAACACCGGGACTCCTCGCCCCCAAACCCTGGGACTCCTCGCCCCAAACTCTGGGACCCCTTGCCTCCAAACTGTGGGACTCCTCACCCCCAAACTCTGGGACTCCTCGCCCCCAAACTCTGGGACTCCTCGCCTCCAAACCGTGGGATTCCTCACCCCCAAACTCTGGGACTACTCGCCCCCAAACTCTGGGACTCCTCGCCCCCGAACCGTGGGACTCCTCGCCCCATAACTCTGGGACTCCTCGCCCCCAAACTCTGGGACTCCTCGCCCCCGAACCGTGGGACTCCTCGCCCCATAACTCTGGGACTCCTCGCCCCCAAACTCTGGGACTCCTCGCCCCCGAACAGTGGGACTCCTCGCCCCATAACTCTGGGACTCCTCGTCCCCAAACTCTGGGACTCCTCGCCCCCAAACACTGGGACTCCTCGGCCCCAAACCGTGGGACTCCTCGGCCCCAATATGTGGGGCTCCTCGCCCCCAAACTCAGGGACTCCTTGCCCTCAAACAGTGGGACACCTCACCCCCAAACTGTGGGCCTCCTCGCCCCCAAACTGTGGGCCTCCTCGCCCCAAAACGTGGGGCTCCTCGCCTCCAAACTCTGGGATTTCCTCGCCCCCAAACAGTGGGACACGTCGCCCCCAAACAGTGGGACACCTCGCCCCCAAACCGTGGGACTCCCCGCCCCCAAACTCTGGGACTCCTTGCCCTCAAACAGTGGGACACCTCGCCCCCCAACAGTGGGACTCCTCGCCCCCAAACTGTGGGCCTCCTCTCCCCAAACCGTGGGACTCCTCGCCCCCAAACTGTGGGTCTCCTCTCCCCAAACCGTGGGACTCCTCGCCCCCAAACTGTGGGCCTCCTCGCCTCCAAACTCTGGGACTCCTTGCCCCCAAACAGTGGGACACGTCGCCCCCAAACAGTGGGACAACTCGCCCCCAAACCGTGGGACACCCCGCCCCCAAACTCTGGGACTCCTTGCCCTCAAACAGTGGGACAGCTCGCCCCCCCAACAGTGGGACACCTCGCCCCCAAACTGTGGGACTCCTCGCCCCCAAACTGTGGGACTCCTCGCCCCCAAACTCTGGGACTCCTCGCCCCCAAACTCTGCGACTCCTCGTCCCCAAACTCTGGGACTCTTCGCCCCCAAACCCTGGGACTCCTCACCCCCAAACCCTAGGACTCCTCGCCACCAAACCCTGGGACTCCTCGCCCCCAAACTGTGGGGCTCCTCGCCCACAAAATCTGGGACTCCACGACCCCAAATCGTGGGACTCCTCGCCCCCAAACCCTGGGACTCCTCGCTCCCAAACCGTGGGACTCCTCGCCCCCAAACCCTGGGACTCCTCGGACCCAAACCGTGGGACTCCTCGCCCCCAAACTCTGGGAAACCTTGCCCCCAAACCGTGGGACTCCTCGCCCCCAAACCGCGGGACTCCTCGCCCCCAAACTCTGGGACTCCTCGCCCCCAAACCCTGGGACTCCTCGCCCCCAAACTCTGGAACTCCTCGCCCCCAAACCCTGGGGCTCCTCGCCCCCGAACCCTGGGACTCCTCGCCCCCAAACCCTGGGACTCCTCACCCTCAAACTCTGGAACTCCTCGCCCCCAAACACCGGGACTCCTCGCCCCCAAACCCTGGGACTCCTCGCCCCCAAAAGCTGGGACTCCTCGCCCCCAAACACTGGAACTCCTCGCCCCCAAACACCGGGACTCCTCGCCACCAAACCCTGGGACTCCTCGCCCCCAAACCCTGGGACTCCTCGCCCCAAGCTCTGGGACTCCTAGCCTCCAAACTGTGGGACTCCTCACCCCCAAACTCTGTGACTCCTCGCCCCCAAACTCTGGGACTCCTCGCCTCCAAACCGTGGGACTCCTCACCCCCAAACTCTGGGACTACTTGCCCCCAAACTCTGGGACTCCTCGCCCCCGAACCGTGGGACTCCTCGCCCCATAACTCTGGGACTCCTCGTCCCCAAACTCTGGGACTCCTCGCCCCCGAACCGTGGGACTCCTCGCCCCATAACTCTGGGACTCCTCGCCCCCAAACTCTGGGACTCCTCGCCCCCGAACCGTGGGACTCCTCGCCCCATAACTCTGGGACTCCTCGCCCCCAAACTCTGGGACTCCTCGCCCCCAAACACTGGGACTCCTCACCCCCAAACCGTGGGACTCCTCGCCCCCAATATGTGGGGCTCCTCGCCCCCAAACTCAGGGACTCCTTGCCCTCAAACAGTGGGACACCTCGCCCCCAAACTGTGGGACTCCTCGCCTCCAAACTCTCGGACTCCTCGCCCCCAAACAGTGGGACACGTCGCCCCCAAACAGTGGGACACCTCGCCCCCAAACCGTGGGACTCCCCGCCCCCAAACTCTGGGACTCCTTGCCCTCAAACAGTGGGACACCTCGCCCCCCAACAGTGGGACACCTCGCCCCCAAACTGTGGGCCTCCTCTCCCCAAACCGTGGGACTCCCCGCCTCCAAATTCTGGGACTCCTTGCCCTCAAACAGTGGGACACCTCGCCCCCCAACAGTGGGACACCTCGCCCCCAAACTGTGGGACTCCTCGCCCCCAAACTGTGGGACTCCTCGCCCCCAAACTGTGGGCCTCCTCTCCCCAAACCGTGGGACTCCTCGCCCCCAAACTGTGGGCCTCCTCTCCCCAAAACGTGGGGCTCCTCGCCTCCAAAATCTGGGACTCCTTGCCCCCAAACAGTGGGACACGTCGCCCCCAAACAGTGGGACAACTCGCCCCCAAACCGTGGGACACCCCGCCCCCAAACTCTGGGACTCCTTGCCCTCAAACAGTGGGACACCTCGCCCCCCCCAACAGTGGGACACCTCGCCCCCAAATGGTGGGACTCCTCGCCCCCAAACTGTGGGACTCCTCGCCCCCAAACTCTGGGACTCCTCGCCCCCAAACTCTGGGACTCCTCACCCCCAAACCCTGCGACTCCTCGTCCCCAAACTCTGGGACTCTTCGCCCCCAAACCCTGGGACTCCTCGCCCCCAAACTTTGGGACTCCTCTCCCCCAAACCCTAGGACTCCTCACCACCAAACCCTGGGACTCCTCGCCCCCAAACTGTGGGGCTCCTCGCCCGCAAAATCTGGGACTCCGCGACCCCAAATCGTGGGACTCCTCGCCCCCAAACCCTGGGACTCCTCGCCCCCTAACCATGGGATGCCTTGCCCCCAAACTCTGGGACTCCTCGCCCCCAAACCCTGGGACTCCTCGCCCCCAAACACTGGGACTCCTTGCTCCCAAACTCTGGGACTCCTCGGACCCAAACCGTGGGACTCCTCGCCCCCAAACACTGGGACACCTCGCCCCCAAACCGTGGGACTCCTCGCCCCCAAACCGCGGGACTCCTCGCCCCCAAACTCTGGGACTCCTCGCCCCCAATCCCTGGGACTCCTCGCACCCAAACCCTGGGACTCCTCGCCCCCAAACTCTGGAACTCCTCGCCCCCAAACCCTGGGACTCCTCGCCCCCAAACCCTGGTACTCCTCGCCCCCAAACCCTGGGACTCCTCAACCCCTAACCGTGGGACTCCTCGCCTCCAAACCGTGGGACTCCTCGCCCCCAAAAGCTGGGACTCCTCGCCCCCAAACACTGGAACTCCTCGCCCCCAAACACCAGGACTCCTCGCCCCCAAACCCTGGGACTCCTCGCCCCCAAACCCTGGGACTCCTCGCCTCCAAACCGTGGGACTCCTCGCCCCCAAACTCTGGGACTCCTCGCCCCCAAACTCTGGGACTCCTCGCCTCCAAACCGTGGGACTCCTCGCCCCATAACTCTGGGACTACTTGCCCCCAAACTCTGGGACTCCTCGCCCCCGAACCGTGGGACTCCTCGCCCCATAACTCTGGGACTCCTCGTCCCCAAACTCTGGGACTCCTCGCCCCCGAACCGTGGGACTCCTCGCCCCATAACTCTGGGACTCCTCGCCCCCAAACTCTGGGACTCCTCGCCCCCGAACCGTGGGACTCCTCGCCCCATAACTCTGGGACTCCTCGTCCCCAAACTCTGGGACTCCTCGCCCCCAAACACTGGGACTCCTCGCCCCCAAACCGTGGGACTCCTCGCCCCCATTATGTGGGGCTCCTCGCCCCCAAACTCAGGGACTCCTTGCCCTCAAACAGTGGGACACCTCACCCCCAAACTGTGGGACTCCTCGCCCCCAAACTGTGGGCCTCCTCTCCCCAAAACGTGGGGCTCCTCGCCTCCAAACTCTGGGACTCCTCGCCCCCAAACAGTGGGACACGTCGCCCCCAAACAGTGGGACACCTCGCCCCCAAACCGTGGGACTCCCCGCCCCCAAACTCTGGGACTCCTTGCCCTCAAACAGTGGGACACCTCGCCCCCCAACAGTGGGACACCTCGCCCCCAAACTGTGGGCCTCCTCTCCCCATACCGTGGGACTCCCCGCCTCCAAACTCTGGGACTCCTTGCCCTCAAACAGTGGGACACCTCGCCCCCCAACAGTGGGACACCTCGCCCCCAAACTGTGGGACTCCTCGCCCCCAAACTGTGGGCCTCCTCTCCCCAAACCGTGGGACTCCTCGCCCCCAAACTGTGGGCCTCCTCTCCCCAAAACGTGGGACTCCTCGCCCCCAAACTGTGGGCCTCCTCTCCCCAAACCGTGGGACTCCCCGCCTCCAAACTCTGGGACTCCTTGCCCTCAAACAGTGGGACACCTCGCCCCCCAACAGTGGGACACCTCGCTCCCAAACTGTGGGACTCCTCGCCCCCAAACTGTGGGCCTCCTCTCCCCAAACCGTGGGACTCCTCGCCCCCAAACTGTGGGCCTCCTCTCCCCAAAACGTGGGGCTCCTCGCCTCCAAACTCTGGGACTCCTTGCCCCCAAACAGTGGGACACGTTGCCCCCAAACAGTGGGACAACTCGCCCCCAAACCGTGGGACACCCCGCCCCCAAACTCTGGGACTCCTTGCCCCCAAACCCTGGGACTCCTCGCCCCCAAACCCTGGGACTCCTCGCCCCCAAACTCTGGGACTCCTCGCCCCCAAACTCTGGGACTCCTTGCCCCCAAACTCTGGGACTCCTCACCCCCAAACCCTGCGACTCCTCGTCCCCAAACTCTGGGACTCTTCGCCCCCAAACCCTGGGACTCCTCACCCCCAAACTTTGGGACTCCTCACCCCCAAACCCTAGGACTCCTCACCACCAAACCCTGGGACTCCTCGCCCCCAAACTGTGGGGCTCCTCGCCCGCAAAATCTGGGACTCCGCGACCCCAAATCGTGGGACTCCTCGCCCCCAAACCCTGGGACTCCTCACTCCCAAACCGTGGGACTCCTCTCCCCCAAACCCTGGGACTCCTCGGACCCAAACCGTGGGACTCCTCGCCCCCAAACTCTGGGACACCTCGCCCCCAAACCGTGCGACTCCTCGCCCCCAAACCGCGGGACTCCTCGCCCCCAAACTCTGGGACTCCTCGCCCCCAAACCCTGGGACTCCTCGCACCCAAACCCTGGGACTCCTCGCCCCCAAACTCTGGAACTCCTCGCCCCCAAACCCTGGGACTCCTCGCCCCCGAACCCTGGGACTCCTCGCCCCCGAACCCTGGGACTCCTCGCCCCCGAACCCTGGGACTCCTCACCCTCAAACTCTGGAACTCCTCGCCCCCAAACACCGGGACTCCTCGCCCCCAAACCCTGGGACTCCTCACCCCCAAAAGCTGGGACTCCTCGCCCCCAAACACTGGAACTCCTCGCCCCCAAACACCGGGACTCCTCGCCCCCAAACCCTGGGACTCCTCGCCCCCAAACCCTGGGACTCCTCGCCCCAAACTCTGGGACCCCTTGCCTCCAAACTCTGGGACTCCTCACCCCCAAACTCTGGGACTCCTCGCCCCCAAACTCTGGGACTCCTCGCCCCCGAACCGTGGGACTCCTCGCCCCATAACTCTGGGACTCCTCGCCCCCAAACTCTGGGACTCCTCGCCCCCGAACCGTTGGACTCCTCGCCCCATAACTCTGGGACTCCTCGCCCCCAAACTCTGGGACTCCTCGCCCCCAAACACTGGGACTCCTCGCCCCCAAACCGTGGGACTCCTCGCCCCCAATATGTGGGGCTCCTCGCCTCCAAACTCTGGGACTCCTCGCCCCCAAACAGTGGGACACGTCGCCCCCAAACAGTGGGACACCTCGCCCCCAAACCGTGGGACTCCCCGCCCCCAAACTCTGGGACTCCTTGCCCTCAAACAGTGGGACACCTCGCCCCCCAACAGTGGGACACCTCGCCCCCAAACTGTGGGCCTCCTCTCCCCAAACCGTGGGACTCCCCGCCTCCAAACTCTGGGACTCCTTGCCCTCAAACAGTGGGACACCTCGCCCCCCAACAGTGGGACACCTCGCCCCCAAACTGTGGGACTCCTCGCCCCCAAACTGTGGGCCTCCTCTCCCCAAACCGTGGGACTCCTCGCCCCCAAACTGTGGGCCTCCTCTCCCCAAAACGTGGGGCTCCTCGCCTCCAAAATCTGGGACTCCTTGCCCCCAAACAGTGGGACACGTCGCCCCCAAACAGTGGGACAACTCGCCCCCAAACCGTGGGACACCCCGCCGCCAAACTCTGGGACTCCTTGCCCTCAAACAGTGGGACTCCTCGCCCCCAAACTCTGGGACTCCTCGCCCCCAAACCCCGGGACTCCTCGCCCCCAAACTCTGGGACACCTCGCCCCCAAACTCTGGGACTCCTCGCCCCCAAACTCTGGGACTCCTCGCCCCCAAACTCTGGGACTCTCCGCCCCAAACTCTGGGACTCCTCACCCCCAAACCCTGCGACTCCTCGTCCCCAAACTCTGGGACTCTTCGCCCCCAAACCCTGGGACTCCTCGCCCCCAAACTTTGGGACTCCTCACCCCCAAACCCTAGGACTCCTCACCACCAAACCCTGGGACTCCTCGCCCCCAAACTGTGGGGCTCCTCGCCCCCAAACTGTGGGGCTCCTCGCCCCCAAGCTGTGGGGCTCCTCGCCCGCAAAATCTGGGACTCCGCGACCCCAAATCGTGGGACTCCGCGACCCCAAACCGTGGGACTCCTCGCCCCCTAACCATGGGATGCCTTGCCCCCAAACTCTGGGACTCCTCGCCCCCAAACCCTGGGACTCCTCGCCCCCAAACTCTGGAACTCCTCGCCCCCAAAACCTGGGACTCCTCGCCCCCAAACTCTGGGACTCCTCGCCCTCAAACTCTGGGACTCCTCGCCCCCAAACGCTGGGACTCCTTGCCCCCAAACCCTGGGACTCCTCGCACCCAAACCCTGGGACCCCTCGCCTCCAAACTCTGGGACTCCTCGCCCCCAAACCCTGGGACTCCTCGCCCCCAAACCCTGGGACTCCTTGCTCCCAAACTCTGGGACTCCTCGGACCCAAACCGTGGGACTCCTCGCCCCCAAACTCTGGGACACCTCGCCCCCAAACCGTGGGACTCCTCGCCCCCAAACCGCGGGACTCCTCGCCCCCAAACTCTGGGACTCCTCGCCCCCAAACCCTGGGACTCCTCGCACCCAAACCCTGGGACTCCTCGCCCCCAAACTCTGGAACTCCTCGCCCCCAAACCCTGGGACTCCTCGCCCCCAAACCCTGTGACTCCTCGCCCCCAAACCCTGGGACTCCTCAACCCCTAACCGTGGGACTCCTCGCCTCCAAACCGTGGGACTCCTCGCCCCCAAAAGCTGGGACTCCTCGCCCCCAAACACTGGAACTCCTCGCCCCCAAACACCGGGACTCCTCGCCCCCAAACCCTGGGACTCCTCGCCCCCAAACCCTGGGACTCCTCGCCCCAAACTCTGGGACTCCTTGCCTCCAAACCGTGGGACTCCTCACCCCCAAACTCTGGGACTCCTCGCCCCCAAACTCTGGGACTCCTTGCCTCCAAACCGTGGGACTCCTCACCCCATAACTCTGGGACTACTTGCCCCCAAACTCTGGGACTCCTCGCCCCCGAACCGTGGGACTCCTCGCCCCATAACTCTGGGACTCCTCGCCCCCAAACTCTGGGACTCCTCGCCCCCGAACCGTGGGACTCCTCGCCCCCAAACTCTGGGACTCCTCGCCCCCGAACCGTGGGACTCCTCGCCCCATAACTCTGGGACTCCTCGTCCCCAAACTCTGGGACTCCTCGCCCCCAAACACTGGGACTCCTCGCCCCCAAACCGTGGGACTCCTCGCCCCCAATATGTGGGGCTCCTCACCCCCAAACTCAGGGACTCCTTGCCCTCAAACAGTGGGACACCTCACCCCCAAACTGTGGGACTCCTCGCCCCCAAACTGTGGGCCTCCTCTCCCCAAAACGTGGGGCTCCTCGCCTCCAAACTCTGGGACTCCTCGCCCCCAAACAGTGGGACACCTCGCCCCCAAACCGTGGGACTCCCCGCCCCCAAACTCTGGGACTCCTTGCCCTCAAACAGTGGGACACCTCGCCCCCCAACAGTGGGACACCTCGCCCCCAAACTGTGGGCCTCCTCTCCCCATACCGTGGGACTCCCCGCCTCCAAACTCTGGGACTCCTTGCCCTCAAACAGTGGGACACCTCGCCCCCCAACAGTGGGACACCTCGCCCCCAAACTGTGAGACTCCTCGCCCCCAAACTGTGGGCCTCCTCTCCCCAAACCGTGGGACTCCTCGCCCCCAAACTGTGGGCCTCCTCTCCCCAAAACGTGGGACTCCTCTCCCCAAAACGTGGGACTCCTCGCCCCCAAACTGTGGGCCTCCTCTCCCCAAACCGTGGGACTCCCCGCCTCCAAACTCTGGGACTCCTTGCCCTCAAACAGTGGGACACCTCGCCCCCCAACAGTGGGACACCTCGCCCCCAAACTGTGGGACTCCTCGCCCCCAAACTGTGGGCCTCCTCTCCCCAAACCGTGGGACTCCTCGCCCCCAAACTGTGGGCCTCCTCTCCCCAAAACGTGGGGCTCCTCGCCTCCAAACTCTGGGACTCCTTGCCCCCAAACAGTGGGACACGTCGCCCCCAAACAGTGGGACAACTCGCCCCCAAACCGTGGGACACCCCGCCCCCAAACTCTGGGACTCCTCACCCCCAAACTCTGGGACACCTCGCCCCCAAACTCTGGGACTCCTCGCCCCCAAACTCTGGGACTCTCTGCCCCAAACTCTGGGACTCCTCACCCCCAAACCCTGCGACTCCTCGTCCCCAAACTCTGGGACTCTTCACCCCCAAACCCTGGGACTCCTCGCCCCCAAACTTTGGGACTCCTCACCCCCAAACCCTAGGACTCCTCACCACCAAACCCTGGGACTCCTCGCCCCCAAAATCTGGGACTCCGCGACCCCAAATCGTGGGACTCCTCGCCCCCAAACCCTGGGACTCCTCGCTCCCAAACCGTGGGACTCCTCGCCCCCAAACCCTGGGACTCCTCGCTCCCAAACCGTGGGACTCCTCGCCCCCAAACCCTGGGACTCCTCGCTCCCAAACCATGGGACTCCTCGCCCCCAAACCCTGGGACTCCTCGCTCCCAAACCCTGGGACTCCTCGCCCCCAAACTCTGGGCTCCACACCCCCAAACCCTGGGACTCCTCGCTCCCAAACCGTGGGACTCCTCGCCTCCAAACCCTGGGACTCCTCGCTCCCAAACCGTGGGACTCCTCGCCTCCAAACCCTGGGACTCCTCGCTCCCAAACCGTGGGACTCCTCGCCCCAAAACACCGGGACTCCTCGCTCCCAAACCGTGGGACTCCTCGCCCCCAAACCCTGGGACTCCTCGCCCCCAAACTCTATGATGAACCCCTATAATCAAAGCAGATGA
>JASTWF010000289.1:0-47500 GCA_030390025.1 Squalus acanthias | reverse complement strand
AGTGCGTCACTCCCTCAGTACTGCCCCTCCGACAGTGCGGCGCTCCCTCAGTACTGCCCCTCCGACAGTGCGTCACTCCCTCAGTACTGCCCCCCCGACAGTGCAGCGCTCCCTCAGTACTGCCCCTCCGACAGTGTGGCGCTCCCTCAGTACTGCCTCTCCGACAGTGCGGCTCTCCCTCAGTACTGACCGTCCGATAGTGCGGCTCTCCCTCAGTACTGCCCCTCCGACAGTGCGGCTCTCCCTCAGTACTGCCCCTCCGACAGTGCGGCGCTCCCTCAGTACTGCCCCTCCGACAGTGTGGCACTCCCTCAGTACTGCCCCTCCGACAGTGTGGCGCTCCCTCAGTACTACCCATCCGACAGTGCAGCGCTCCCTCAGTACCGCCCCTCCGACAGTGCCGCGCTCCCTCAGTACTGCCCCTCTGACAGTGCGGCGCTCCCTCAGTACTGCCCCTCCGATAGTGCGGCACTCCCTCATTACTTCCCATTCGACAGTGCGGCGCTCCCTCAGTACTGCCCCTCCGACAGTGCATCGCTCCCTCAGTACTGCCCCTCCGATAGTGCGGCACTCCCTCATTAATCCCCATTCGACAGTGCGGCGCACCCTCAGTACAGCCCCTCCGACAGTGCGTCACTCCCTCGGTACTACTCATACGACAGTGCAGTACTCCCTCAGTACTGCCCCTCGACAGTGCAGTGCTCCCTCAGTACTGCCCCTCCGACAATGCGGCACTCCCTCAGTATTGCCCCTCCGACATTGCGGTGCTCCCTCAGTACTGCCCCTCCGACAGTGCGGCGCTCCCTCAGTACTGCCCCTCCGACATTGCGGTGCTCCCTCAGTACTGCCCCTCCGACAGTGCAGCGCTCCCTCAGTACTGCCCCTCCGACAGTGCGGCGCTCCCTCAGTACTGCTCCTCCGACAGTTGAGCGCTCCCTCAGCACTGCCCCTTCGACTGTGCGTCGCTCCCTCAGTACTGTCCCTCCGACAGTTGAGCGCTCCCTCAGTACTGCCCCTCCGACATTGCGGTGCTCCCTCAGTACTGCCCCTCCGACAGTGCAGGGTTCCCTCAGTACTGCCCCTCCGACAGTGCGGCACTCCCTCAGTACTGCCCCTCCGACAGTGTGGCGCTCCCTCAGTACTACTCATCCGACAGTGCAGCGCTCCCTCAGTACCGCCCCTCCGATAGTGCCGCGCTCCCTCAGTACTGCTCCTCCGACAGTGCGGCACTCCCTCAGTACTGCCCCTCTGACAGTGCGGCGCTCCCTCAGTACTGCCCCTCCGACAGTGCGGCACTCCCTCATTACTGCCCATTCGACAGTGCGGCGCTCCCTCAGTACTGCCCCTCCGACAGTGCATCGCTCCCTCAGTACTGCCCCTCCGACAGTGCGGCGCTCCCTCAGTACTGCCCCTCCGACAGTGCAGCGCTCCCTCATTATTGCCCATTCGACAGTGCGGCACTCCCTCATTACTGCCCATTCGACAGTGCGGCGCTCCCTCATTACTGCCCATTCGACAGTGCGGCACTCCCTCATTACTGCCCATTCGACAGTGCGGCGCTCCCTCAGTACTGCCCCTCCGACAGTGCATCGCTCCCTCAGTACTGCCCCTCCGACATTGCGGTGCTCCCTCAGTAATGCCCATCCGACAGTGCGGCGCTCTCTCAGTACTGACCCTCTGACGTGCATGTGGACGTTAAAGTTGGGGTCAGGGTTCGTGTTCGTGTCGGAGGTTAAAGTTGGGGTCAGAGTTCATGTTTTTGTCGGGGTTTAAAATTGGAGTCAGGGTTCGTGTTGGTGTCGGGTTAAAGTTGGGGGTCAGGGTTCGTGTTGGTGTCGGGGGTTTAAGTTGGGGTCAGGGTTCGTGTTGGTGTCGGGTTAAAGTTGGGGGTCAGTGTTCGTGGTGGTGTCGAGTGTTAAAGTTGGGGGTTAGGGTTCGTGTTTGTGTCGGGGGTTAAAGTTGGGGGTCAGGGTTCGTGTCTGGGGTTAAAGTTGGGGGTCAGGGTTCATGTTTGTGTCAGTGGTTAAAGTTGGGGTCAGGGTTCGTGTTAGTTTCGGTGGTTAAAGTTCAGGTCAGGGTTCGTGTTGTTGTCGGGGGTTAAAGTTGGGGATCAGGGTTCGTGTTTGTGTCAGGGTTTAAAGTTGGGTGGTCAGGGATCGTGTTGGTGTCGGGGGTTAAAGTTGGGGGTCAGGGTTCGTGTTCGTGTCGGGGGTTAAAGTTGGGGGTCAGGGTTCGTGTTGGTGTCGGGGTTTAAAGTCATTAAATATGTTCAAGAAGGAGTTAGATATATTTCTTAAGGCTAAAGGGATCAAGGGATATGGGGAGAAAGCAGGGACAGGGTACTGAGTTTGGATGATCAGCCATGATCTCATTAATGGCGGAGCAGGCTCGAGGGGCCGAATGTCTACTCCTGCTCCTATCTTCTATGTTTCTATGTTTCTCCCCGGGGAACAGCCCATCCAGGGACACCACACACACACACACACACACACAAAGAGAAACATGGGATTAATGCAATGAGGTTTATTTATGAGTACAGCCCATTACACAAACAGCAGTGAGACAGGCTCAGGGGGGGTGGCGATATGCTGCCACCCCATTAACCAGAGACTGCTCTTGGTCGATGAATCCTTCTTTCCCCGGGGGTGGCCTGGAGAGCTTGGGCTGGAGCAGCATCCAGGGATCGAGCGGCCGTTACCGAGGACAGCAATTGGACCCATCGTCGCACATGCCCTTCCCTGCATCAAACTCTAGCAGAACAAGCCTCCGCGGAACATTGCCCTCCGTACCAGAGGCACAGATCGGTCTGAGAATCTGGAATGACAAAACAAAGAGTTCATTCGGTGATCGTGCTGCAGCAGAGAAAGGAGAACAAAAAAAAACCGAAAGATAAAGACCTCAGGAGGTCCCCAAAGCGCTTCACAGCCAATGAAGCACTTTGGAAGTGTGGTCACTCTTGTAATTCAGTCTTTCTGACACCGCGCACAATAAAATAGTTTCCCCCCAGAAGGGACGCGGAGCGCCGGGAGGAATTTACTCACCCACGAATTGGAAGTCCTGAACCAGCAGCAGGAGACCGAGAATGAGGACTAGGGCTTTCATCATCTGGAAGAGAGTTCCTCAGAGTCAGGAGCAGTGGTCTGGAGTGCAGAGGCTGTGTGTTCAGTCACAGAGAGTTTGCTGCAAGTTATACTCACACAGACAAGGAGTGGCTCCATCCCTCGGAAAATATCCTCGGCCAAGGTGAGACACCATTGGCAGTTCGACTCAGGAGGCTGGGTGTGGGCAGCCCCAGGGCTCAGCGCGTGATCTGACAGAGATTGTTCCAGAACAAGTATTTCATCCACGTTTCATGTCGCGCGCAACACCAGGTCCAATCCCAATCTGACAGGACTCTGAACACTGACCCCACTCTGAACACAGACCCCACTCTGAAAACAGACCCCACTCTGAGCACAGGCCCCACTCTGAACACAGACCCCACTCTGAACACAGGCCCCACTCTGAACACAGGCCCCACTCTGAACACAGGCCCCACTCTGAACACAGACCCCACTCTGAACACAGAACCCACTCTGAACACAGACCCCACTCTGAACACAGACCCCACTCTGAACACAGACCCCACTCTGAGCACAGGCCCCACTCTGAACACAGGCCCCACTCTGAACACAGGCCCCACTCTGAACACAGACCCCACTGTGAACACAGAGCCCACTCTGAGCACAGGCCCCACTCTGAACACAGGCCCCACTCTGAACACAGACCCCACTCTGAACACAGACCCCACTCTGAGCACAGGCCCCACTCTGAACACAGGCCCCACTCTGAACACAGAGCCCACTCTGAACACAGACCCCACTCTGAGCACAGGCCCCACTCTGAACACAGGCCCCACTCTGAACACAGACCCCACTCTGAGCACAGGCCCCACTCTGAACACAGGCCCCACTCTGAACACAGGCCCCACTCTGAACACAGACCCCACTCTGAACACAGACCCCACTCTGAGCACAGGCCCCACTCTGAACACAGGCCCCACTCTGAACACAGACCCCACTCTGAACACAGACCCCACTCTGAGCACAGGCCCCACTCTGAACACAGGCCCCACTCTGAACACAGACCCCACTCTGAACACAGACCCCACTGTGAACACAGAGCCCACTCTGAGCACAGGCCCCACTCTGAACACAGGCCCCACTCTGAACACAGACCCCACTCTGAACACAGACCCCACTCTGAGCACAGGCCCCACTCTGAACACAGGCCCCACTCTGAACACAGAACCCACTCTGAACACTGACACCACTCTGAACACAGACCCCACTCTGAATACAGACCCCACTCTGAACACAGGCCCCACTCTGAACACAGACCCCACTCTGAGCACAGACCCCACTCTGAACACAGACCCCACTCTGAACACAGGCCCCACTCTGAACACAGAACCCACTCTGAACACTGACCCCAGTCTGAACACAGACCCCACTCTGAACACAGGCCCCACTCTGAACACAGACCCCACTCTGAACACAGGCCCCACTCTGAACACAGAACCCACTCTGAACACTGACCCCAGTCTGAACACAGACCCCACTCTGAACACAGGCCCCACTCTGAACACAGAACCCACTCTGAACACTGACTCCACTCTGAACACAGACCCCACTCTGAACACAGGCCCCACTTTGAACACAGACCCCACTCTGAACACAGGCCCCACTCTGAACACAGGCCCCACTCTGAACACAGACCGCACTCTGAGCACAGACACCACTCTGAACACTGACCCCACTCTGAACACAGACCTCACTCTGAACACAGGCCCCACTCTGAACACAGACCTCACTCTGAACACAGACACCACTCTGAACACAGGCCCCACTCTGAACACAGACACCACTCTGAACACAGACCCCACTCTGAACACTGACCCCACTCTGAGTACAGACCCCACTCTGAACACTGACCCCACTCTGAACACGGACCCCACTCTGAACACAGACACCACCCTGAACACAGACCTCACTCTGAACACAGACACCACTCTGAACACAGTGTGTTCTATAATATAAACAGAAACCACTCTGAACACAGACACCACTCTGAACACAGACCCCACTCTGAACACAGACCCCACTCTGAACACTGACCCCACTCTGAACACAGACCCCACTCTGAACACTGACCCCACTCTGAACACTGACCCCACTCTGAACACTGACCCCACTCTGAACACTGACCCCACTCTGAACACAGACACCACTCTGAACACAGACTCCACTCTGAACACAGACCTCACTCTGAATACAGTGTGTTCTATAATATAAACAGAGTGTGAGCCCACTCACACAGTGTGTTCTATAATATAAACAGAGTGTTATACCCACTCACACAGTGTGTTCTATAATATAAACAGAGTGTTATACCCACTCACACAGTGTGTTCTATAATATAAACAGAGTGTGAGCCCACTCACACAGTGTGTTCTATAATATAAACAGAGTGTGAGCCCACTCACACAGTGTGTTCTATAATATAAACAGAGTGTTATACCCACTCACACAGTGTGTTCTATAATATAAACAGAGTGTGAGCCCACTCACACAGTGTGTTCTATAATATAAACAGAGTGTTATACCCACTCACACAGTGTGTTCTATAATATAAACAGAGTGTGAGCCCACTCACACAGTGTGTTCTATAATATAAACAGAGTGTGAGCCCACTCACACAGTGTGTTCTATAATATAAACAGAGTGTGAGCCCACTCACACAGTGTGTTCTATAATATAAACAGAGTGTTATACCCACTCACACAGTGTGTTCTATAATATAAACAGAGTGTTATACCCACTCACACAGTGTGTTCTATAATATAAACAGAGTGTGAGCCCACTCACACAGTGTGTTCTATAATATAAACAGAGTGTGAGCCCACTCACACAGTGTGTTCTATAATATAAACAGAGTGTTATACCCACTCACACAGTGTGTTCTATAATATAAACAGAGTGTTATACCCACTCACACAGTGTGTTCTATAATATAAACAGAGTGTTATACCCACTCACACAGTGTGTTCTATAATATAAACAGAGTGTGAGCCCACTCACACAGTGTGTTCTATAATATAAACAGAGTGTTATACCCACTCACACAGTGTGTTCTATAATATAAACAGAGTGTGAGCCCACTCACACAGTGTGTTCTATAATATAAACAGAGTGTTATACCCACTCACACAGTGTGTTCTATAATATAAACAGAGTGTGAGCCCACTCACACAGTGTGTTCTATAATATAAACAGAGTGTTATACCCACTCACACAGTGTGTTCTATAATATAAACAGAGTGTGAGCCCACTCACACAGTGTGTTCTATAATATAAACAGAGTGTTATACCCACTCACACAGTGTGTTCTATAATATAAACAGAGTGTTATACCCACTCACACAGTGTGTTCTATAATATAAACAGAGTGTTATACCCACTCACACAGTGTGTTCTATAATATAAACAGAGTGTGAGCCCACTCACACAGTGTGTTCTATAATATAAACAGAGTGTTATACCCACTCACACAGTGTGTTCTATAATATAAACAGAGTGTTATACCCACTCACACAGTGTGTTCTATAATATAAACAGAGTGTGAGCCCACTCACACAGTGTGTTCTATAATATAAACAGAGTGTTATACCCACTCACACAGTGTGTTCTATAATATAAACAGAGTGTTATACCCACTCACACAGTGTGTTCTATAATATAAACAGAGTGTTATACCCACTCACACAGTGTGTTCTATAATATAAACAGAGTGTTATACCCACTCACACAGTGTGTTCTATAATATAAACAGAGTGTGAGCCCACTCACACAGTGTGTTCTATAATATAAACAGAGTGTTATACCCACTCACACAGTGTGTTCTATAATATAAACAGAGTGTTATACCCACTCACACAGTGTGTTCTATAATATAAACAGAGTGTTATACCCACTCACACAGTGTGTTCTATAATATAAACAGAGTGTTATACCCACTCACACAGTGTGTTCTATAATATAAACAGAGTGTTATACCCACTCACACAGTGTGTTCTATAATATAAACAGAGTGTGAGCCCACTCACACAGTGTGTTCTATAATATAAACAGAGTGTTATACCCACTCACACAGTGTGTTCTATAATATAAACAGAGTGTTATACCCACTCACACAGTGTGTTCTATAATATAAACAGAGTGTTATACCCACTCACACAGTGTGTTCTATAATATAAACAGAGTGTTATACCCACTCACACAGTGTGTTCTATAATATAAACAGAGTGTTATACCCACTCACACAGTGTGTTCTATAATATAAACAGAGTGTGAGCCCACTCACACAGTGTGTTCTATAATATAAACAGAGTGTTATACCCACTCACACAGTGTGTTCTATAATATAAACAGAGTGTTATACCCACTCACACAGTGTGTTCTATAATATAAACAGAGTGTTATACCCACTCACACAGTGTGTTCTATAATATAAACAGAGTGTGAGCCCACTCACACAGTGTGTTCTATAATATAAACAGAGTGTGAGCCCACTCACACAGTGTGTTCTATAATATAAACAGAGTGTTATACCCACTCACACAGTGTGTTCTATAATATAAACAGAGTGTTATACCCACTCACACAGTGTGTTCTATAATATAAACAGAGTGTGAGCCCACTCACACAGTGTGTTCTATAATATAAACAGAGTGTGAGCCCACTCACACAGTGTGTTCTATAATATAAACAGAGTGTTATACCCACTCACACAGTGTGTTCTATAATATAAACAGAGTGTTATACCCACTCACACAGTGTGTTCTATAATATAAACAGAGTGTTATACCCACTCACACAGTGTGTTCTATAATATAAACAGAGTGTTATACCCACTCACACAGTGTGTTCTATAATATAAACAGAGTGTTATACCCACTCACACAGTGTGTTCTATAATATAAACAGAGTGTGAGCCCACTCACACAGTGTGTTCTATAATATAAACAGAGTGTTATACCCACTCACACAGTGTGTTCTATAATATAAACAGAGTGTTATACCCACTCACACAGTGTGTTCTATAATATAAACAGAGTGTTATACCCACTCACACAGTGTGTTCTATAATATAAACAGAGTGTTATACCCACTCACACAGTGTGTTCTATAATATAAACAGAGTGTTATACCCACTCACACAGTGTGTTCTATAATATAAACAGAGTGTGAGCCCACTCACACAGTGTGTTCTATAATATAAACAGAGTGTTATACCCACTCACACAGTGTGTTCTATAATATAAACAGAGTGTTATACCCACTCACACAGTGTGTTCTATAATATAAACAGAGTGTTATACCCACTCACACAGTGTGTTCTATAATATAAACAGAGTGTGAGCCCACTCACACAGTGTGTTCTATAATATAAACAGAGTGTTATACCCACTCACACAGTGTGTTCTATAATATAAACAGAGTGTTATACCCACTCACACAGTGTGTTCTATAATATAAACAGAGTGTTATACCCACTCACACAGTGTGTTCTATAATATAAACAGAGTGTGAGCCCACTCACACAGTGTGTTCTATAATATAAACAGAGTGTTATACCCACTCACACAGTGTGTTCTATAATATAAACAGAGTGTGAGCCCACTCACACAGTGTGTTCTATAATATAAACAGAGTGTTATACCCACTCACACAGTGTGTTCTATAATATAAACAGAGTGTTATACCCACTCACACAGTGTGTTCTATAATATAAACAGAGTGTTATACCCACTCACACAGTGTGTTCTATAATATAAACAGAGTGTTATACCCACTCACACAGTGTGTTCTATAATATAAACAGAGTGTGAGCCCACTCACACAGTGTGTTCTATAATATAAACAGAGTGTTATACCCACTCACACAGTGTGTTCTATAATATAAACAGAGTGTTATACCCACTCACACAGTGTGTTCTATAATATAAACAGAGTGTGAGCCCACTCACACAGTGTGTTCTATAATATAAACAGAGTGTGAGCCCACTCACACAGTGTGTTCTATAATATAAACAGAGTGTTATACCCACTCACACAGTGTGTTCTATAATATAAACAGAGTGTTATACCCACTCACACAGTGTGTTCTATAATATAAACAGAGTGTGAGCCCACTCACACAGTGTGTTCTATAATATAAACAGAGTGTTATACCCACTCACACAGTGTGTTCTATAATATAAACAGAGTGTGAGCCCACTCACACAGTGTGTTCTATAATATAAACAGAGTGTGAGCCCACTCACACAGTGTGTTCTATAATATAAACAGAGTGTTATACCCACTCACACAGTGTGTTCTATAATATAAACAGAGTGTGAGCCCACTCACACAGTGTGTTCTATAATATAAACAGAGTGTGAGCCCACTCACACAGTGTGTTCTATAATATAAACAGAGTGTGAGCCCACTCACACAGTGTGTTCTATAATATAAACAGAGTGTTATACCCACTCACACAGTGTGTTCTATAATATAAACAGAGTGTGAGCCCACTCACACAGTGTGTTCTATAATATAAACAGAGTGTGAGCCCACTCACACAGTGTGTTCTATAATATAAACAGAGTGTGAGCCCACTCACACAGTGTGTTCTATAATATAAACAGAGTGTTATACCCACTCACACAGTGTGTTCTATAATATAAACAGAGTGTTATACCCACTCACACAGTGTGTTCTATAATATAAACAGAGTGTTATACCCACTCACACAGTGTGTTCTATAATATAAACAGAGTGTTATACCCACTCACACAGTGTGTTCTATAATATAAACAGAGTGTTATACCCACTCACACAGTGTGTTCTATAATATAAACAGAGTGTGAGCCCACTCACACAGTGTGTTCTATAATATAAACAGAGTGTTATACCCACTCACACAGTGTGTTCTATAATATAAACAGAGTGTTATACCCACTCACACAGTGTGTTCTATAATATAAACAGAGTGTGAGCCCACTCACACAGTGTGTTCTATAATATAAACAGAGTGTTATACCCACTCACACAGTGTGTTCTATAATATAAACAGAGTGTTATACCCACTCACACAGTGTGTTCTATAATATAAACAGAGTGTTATACCCACTCACACAGTGTGTTCTATAATATAAACAGAGTGTGAGCCCACTCACACAGTGTGTTCTATAATATAAACAGAGTGTTATACCCACTCACACAGTGTGTTCTATAATATAAACAGAGTGTGAGCCCACTCACACAGTGTGTTCTATAATATAAACAGAGTGTTATACCCACTCACACAGTGTGTTCTATAATATAAACAGAGTGTTATACCCACTCACACAGTGTGTTCTATAATATAAACAGAGTGTTATACCCACTCACACAGTGTGTTCTATAATATAAACAGAGTGTGAGCCCACTCACACAGTGTGTTCTATAATATAAACAGAGTGTGAGCCCACTCACACAGTGTGTTCTATAATATAAACAGAGTGTTATACCCACTCACACAGTGTGTTCTATAATATAAACAGAGTGTGAGCCCACTCACACAGTGTGTTCTATAATATAAACAGAGTGTTATACCCACTCACACAGTGTGTTCTATAATATAAACAGAGTGTTATACCCACTCACACAGTGTGTTCTATAATATAAACAGAGTGTTATACCCACTCACACAGTGTGTTCTATAATATAAACAGAGTGTTATACCCACTCACACAGTGTGTTCTATAATATAAACAGAGTGTTATACCCACTCACACAGTGTGTTCTATAATATAAACAGAGTGTGAGCCCACTCACACAGTGTGTTCTATAATATAAACAGAGTGTTATACCCACTCACACAGTGTGTTCTATAATATAAACAGAGTGTTATACCCACTCACACAGTGTGTTCTATAATATAAACAGAGTGTGAGCCCACTCACACAGTGTGTTCTATAATATAAACAGAGTGTTATACCCACTCACACAGTGTGTTCTATAATATAAACAGAGTGTTATACCCACTCACACAGTGTGTTCTATAATATAAACAGAGTGTTATACCCACTCACACAGTGTGTTCTATAATATAAACAGAGTGTTATACCCACTCACACAGTGTGTTCTATAATATAAACAGAGTGTTATACCCACTCACACAGTGTGTTCTATAATATAAACAGAGTGTGAGCCCACTCACACAGTGTGTTCTATAATATAAACAGAGTGTTATACCCACTCACACAGTGTGTTCTATAATATAAACAGAGTGTGAGCCCACTCACACAGTGTGTTCTATAATATAAACAGAGTGTGAGCCCACTCACACAGTGTGTTCTATAATATAAACAGAGTGTGAGCCCACTCACACAGTGTGTTCTATAATATAAACAGAGTGTGAGCCCACTCACACAGTGTGTTCTATAATATAAACAGAGTGTGAGCCCACTCACACAGTGTGTTCTATAATATAAACAGAGTGTGAGCCCACTCACACAGTGTGTTCTATAATATAAACAGAGTGTTATACCCACTCACACAGTGTGTTCTATAATATAAACAGAGTGTTATACCCACTCACACAGTGTGTTCTATAATATAAACAGAGTGTTATACCCACTCACACAGTGTGTTCTATAATATAAACAGAGTGTTATACCCACTCACACAGTGTGTTCTATAATATAAACAGAGTGTTATACCCACTCACACAGTGTGTTCTATAATATAAACAGAGTGTGAGCCCACTCACACAGTGTGTTCTATAATATAAACAGAGTGTTATACCCACTCACACAGTGTGTTCTATAATATAAACAGAGTGTGAGCCCACTCACACAGTGTGTTCTATAATATAAACAGAGTGTTATACCCACTCACACAGTGTGTTCTATAATATAAACAGAGTGTTATACCCACTCACACAGTGTGTTCTATAATATAAACAGAGTGTGAGCCCACTCACACAGTGTGTTCTATAATATAAACAGAGTGTTATACCCACTCACACAGTGTGTTCTATAATATAAACAGAGTGTGAGCCCACTCACACAGTGTGTTCTATAATATAAACAGAGTGTTATACCCACTCACACAGTGTGTTCTATAATATAAACAGAGTGTGAGCCCACTCACACAGTGTGTTCTATAATATAAACAGAGTGTTATACCCACTCACACAGTGTGTTCTATAATATAAACAGAGTGTTATACCCACTCACACAGTGTGTTCTATAATATAAACAGAGTGTGAGCCCACTCACACAGTGTGTTCTATAATATAAACAGAGTGTTATACCCACTCACACAGTGTGTTCTATAATATAAACAGAGTGTGAGCCCACTCACACAGTGTGTTCTATAATATAAACAGAGTGTTATACCCACTCACACAGTGTGTTCTATAATATAAACAGAGTGTGAGCCCACTCACACAGTGTGTTCTATAATATAAACAGAGTGTTATACCCACTCACACAGTGTGTTCTATAATATAAACAGAGTGTGAGCCCACTCACACAGTGTGTTCTATAATATAAACAGAGTGTTATACCCACTCACACAGTGTGTTCTATAATATAAACAGAGTGTGAGCCCACTCACACAGTGTGTTCTATAATATAAACAGAGTGTGAGCCCACTCACACAGTGTGTTCTATAATATAAACAGAGTGTGAGCCCACTCACACAGTGTGTTCTATAATATAAACAGAGTGTGAGCCCACTCACACAGTGTGTTCTATAATATAAACAGAGTGTTATACCCACTCACACAGTGTGTTCTATAATATAAACAGAGTGTGAGCCCACTCACACAGTGTGTTCTATAATATAAACAGAGTGTTATACCCACTCACACAGTGTGTTCTATAATATAAACAGAGTGTTATACCCACTCACACAGTGTGTTCTATAATATAAACAGAGTGTTATACCCACTCACACAGTGTGTTCTATAATATAAACAGAGTGTTATACCCACTCACACAGTGTGTTCTATAATATAAACAGAGTGTGAGCCCACTCACACAGTGTGTTCTATAATATAAACAGAGTGTTATACCCACTCACACAGTGTGTTCTATAATATAAACAGAGTGTTATACCCACTCACACAGTGTGTTCTATAATATAAACAGAGTGTTATACCCACTCACACAGTGTGTTCTATAATATAAACAGAGTGTTATACCCACTCACACAGTGTGTTCTATAATATAAACAGAGTGTGAGCCCACTCACACAGTGTGTTCTATAATATAAACAGAGTGTTATACCCACTCACACAGTGTGTTCTATAATATAAACAGAGTGTGAGCCCACTCACACAGTGTGTTCTATAATATAAACAGAGTGTTATACCCACTCACACAGTGTGTTCTATAATATAAACAGAGTGTTATACCCACTCACACAGTGTGTTCTATAATATAAACAGAGTGTTATACCCACTCACACAGTGTGTTCTATAATATAAACAGAGTGTGAGCCCACTCACACAGTGTGTTCTATAATATAAACAGAGTGTTATACCCACTCACACAGTGTGTTCTATAATATAAACAGAGTGTTATACCCACTCACACAGTGTGTTCTATAATATAAACAGAGTGTTATACCCACTCACACAGTGTGTTCTATAATATAAACAGAGTGTTATACCCACTCACACAGTGTGTTCTATAATATAAACAGAGTGTTATACCCACTCACACAGTGTGTTCTATAATATAAACAGAGTGTGAGCCCACTCACACAGTGTGTTCTATAATATAAACAGAGTGTTATACCCACTCACACAGTGTGTTCTATAATATAAACAGAGTGTGAGCCCACTCACACAGTGTGTTCTATAATATAAACAGAGTGTGAGCCCACTCACACAGTGTGTTCTATAATATAAACAGAGTGTGAGCCCACTCACACAGTGTGTTCTATAATATAAACAGAGTGTTATACCCACTCACACAGTGTGTTCTATAATATAAACAGAGTGTTATACCCACTCACACAGTGTGTTCTATAATATAAACAGAGTGTTATCCCACTCACACAGTGTGTTCTATAATATAAACAGAGTGTTATACCCACTCACACAGTGTGTTCTATAATATAAACAGAGTGTTATACCCACTCACACAGTGTGTTCTATAATATAAACAGAGTGTGAGCCCACTCACACAGTGTGTTCTATAATATAAACAGAGTGTTATACCCACTCACACAGTGTGTTCTATAATATAAACAGAGTGTTATACCCACTCACACAGTGTGTTCTATAATATAAACAGAGTGTTATACCCACTCACACAGTGTGTTCTATAATATAAACAGAGTGTTATACCCACTCACACAGTGTGTTCTATAATATAAACAGAGTGTTATACCCACTCACACAGTGTGTTCTATAATATAAACAGAGTGTTATACCCACTCACACAGTGTGTTCTATAATATAAACAGAGTGTGAGCCCACTCACACAGTGTGTTCTATAATATAAACAGAGTGTTATACCCACTCACACAGTGTGTTCTATAATATAAACAGAGTGTTATACCCACTCACACAGTGTGTTCTATAATATAAACAGAGTGTTATACCCACTCACACAGTGTGTTCTATAATATAAACAGAGTGTGAGCCCACTCACACAGTGTGTTCTATAATATAAACAGAGTGTTATACCCACTCACACAGTGTGTTCTATAATATAAACAGAGTGTTATACCCACTCACACAGTGTGTTCTATAATATAAACAGAGTGTGAGCCCACTCACACAGTGTGTTCTATAATATAAACAGAGTGTTATACCCACTCACACAGTGTGTTCTATAATATAAACAGAGTGTTATACCCACTCACACAGTGTGTTCTATAATATAAACAGAGTGTGAGCCCACTCACACAGTGTGTTCTATAATATAAACAGAGTGTTATACCCACTCACACAGTGTGTTCTATAATATAAACAGAGTGTGAGCCCACTCACACAGTGTGTTCTATAATATAAACAGAGTGTTATACCCACTCACACAGTGTGTTCTATAATATAAACAGAGTGTTATACCCACTCACACAGTGTGTTCTATAATATAAACAGAGTGTTATACCCACTCACACAGTGTGTTCTATAATATAAACAGAGTGTTATACCCACTCACACAGTGTGTTCTATAATATAAACAGAGTGTTATACCCACTCACACAGTGTGTTCTATAATATAAACAGAGTGTGAGCCCACTCACACAGTGTGTTCTATAATATAAACAGAGTGTGAGCCCACTCACACAGTGTGTTCTATAATATAAACAGAGTGTTATACCCACTCACACAGTGTGTTCTATAATATAAACAGAGTGTGAGCCCACTCACACAGTGTGTTCTATAATATAAACAGAGTGTTATACCCACTCACACAGTGTGTTCTATAATATAAACAGAGTGTTATACCCACTCACACAGTGTGTTCTATAATATAAACAGAGTGTGAGCCCACTCACACAGTGTGTTCTATAATATAAACAGAGTGTTATACCCACTCACACAGTGTGTTCTATAATATAAACAGAGTGTGAGCCCACTCACACAGTGTGTTCTATAATATAAACAGAGTGTTATACCCACTCACACAGTGTGTTCTATAATATAAACAGAGTGTTATACCCACTCACACAGTGTGTTCTATAATATAAACAGAGTGTTATACCCACTCACACAGTGTGTTCTATAATATAAACAGAGTGTTATACCCACTCACACAGTGTGTTCTATAATATAAACAGAGTGTTATACCCACTCACACAGTGTGTTCTATAATATAAACAGAGTGTTATACCCACTCACACAGTGTGTTCTATAATATAAACAGAGTGTGAGCCCACTCACACAGTGTGTTCTATAATATAAACAGAGTGTTATACCCACTCACACAGTGTGTTCTATAATATAAACAGAGTGTTATACCCACTCACACAGTGTGTTCTATAATATAAACAGAGTGTTATACCCACTCACACAGTGTGTTCTATAATATAAACAGAGTGTTATACCCACTCACACAGTGTGTTCTATAATATAAACAGAGTGTTATACCCACTCACACAGTGTGTTCTATAATATAAACAGAGTGTTATACCCACTCACACAGTGTGTTCTATAATATAAACAGAGTGTTATACCCACTCACACAGTGTGTTCTATAATATAAACAGAGTGTTATACCCACTCACACAGTGTGTTCTATAATATAAACAGAGTGTTATACCCACTCACACAGTGTGTTCTATAATATAAACAGAGTGTGAGCCCACTCACACAGTGTGTTCTATAATATAAACAGAGTGTGAGCCCACTCACACAGTGTGTTCTATAATATAAACAGAGTGTGATCCCACTCACACAGTGTGTTCTATAATATAAACAGAGTGTTATACCCACTCACACAGTGTGTTCTATAATATAAACAGAGTGTTATACCCACTCACACAGTGTGTTCTATAATATAAACAGAGTGTGAGCCCACTCACACAGTGTGTTCTATAATATAAACAGAGTGTTATACCCACTCACACAGTGTGTTCTATAATATAAACAGAGTGTTATACCCACTCACACAGTGTGTTCTATAATATAAACAGAGTGTTATACCCACTCACACAGTGTGTTCTATAATATAAACAGAGTGTGAGCCCACTCACACAGTGTGTTCTATAATATAAACAGAGTGTTATACCCACTCACACAGTGTGTTCTATAATATAAACAGAGTGTGAGCCCACTCACACAGTGTGTTCTATAATATAAACAGAGTGTTATACCCACTCACACAGTGTGTTCTATAATATAAACAGAGTGTTATACCCACTCACACAGTGTGTTCTATAATATAAACAGAGTGTTATACCCACTCACACAGTGTGTTCTATAATATAAACAGAGTGTTATACCCACTCACACAGTGTGTTCTATAATATAAACAGAGTGTTATACCCACTCACACAGTGTGTTCTATAATATAAACAGAGTGTTATACCCACTCACACAGTGTGTTCTATAATATAAACAGAGTGTTATACCCACTCACACAGTGTGTTCTATAATATAAACAGAGTGTGAGCCCACTCACACAGTGTGTTCTATAATATAAACAGAGTGTTATACCCACTCACACAGTGTGTTCTATAATATAAACAGAGTGTTATACCCACTCACACAGTGTGTTCTATAATATAAACAGAGTGTGAGCCCACTCACACAGTGTGTTCTATAATATAAACAGAGTGTTATACCCACTCACACAGTGTGTTCTATAATATAAACAGAGTGTTATACCCACTCACACAGTGTGTTCTATAATATAAACAGAGTGTTATACCCACTCACACAGTGTGTTCTATAATATAAACAGAGTGTTATACCCACTCACACAGTGTGTTCTATAATATAAACAGAGTGTTATACCCACTCACACAGTGTGTTCTATAATATAAACAGAGTGTGATACCCACTCACACAGTGTGTTCTATAATATAAACAGAGTGTTATACCCACTCACACAGTGTGTTCTATAATATAAACAGAGTGTTATACCCACTCACACAGTGTGTTCTATAATATAAACAGAGTGTTATACCCACTCACACAGTGTGTTCTATAATATAAACAGAGTGTGAGCCCACTCACACAGTGTGTTCTATAATATAAACAGAGTGTTATACCCACTCACACAGTGTGTTCTATAATATAAACAGAGTGTTATACCCACTCACACAGTGTGTTCTATAATATAAACAGAGTGTTATACCCACTCACACAGTGTGTTCTATAATATAAACAGAGTGTTATACCCACTCACACAGTGTGTTCTATAATATAAACAGAGTGTTATACCCACTCACACAGTGTGTTCTATAATATAAACAGAGTGTGAGCCCACTCACACAGTGTGTTCTATAATATAAACAGAGTGTTATACCCACTCACACAGTGTGTTCTATAATATAAACAGAGTGTTATACCCACTCACACAGTGTGTTCTATAATATAAACAGAGTGTGAGCCCACTCACACAGTGTGTTCTATAATATAAACAGAGTGTTATACCCACTCACACAGTGTGTTCTATAATATAAACAGAGTGTGAGCCCACTCACACAGTGTGTTCTATAATATAAACAGAGTGTTATACCCACTCACACAGTGTGTTCTATAATATAAACAGAGTGTTATACCCACTCACACAGTGTGTTCTATAATATAAACAGAGTGTGAGCCCACTCACACAGTGTGTTCTATAATATAAACAGAGTGTTATACCCACTCACACAGTGTGTTCTATAATATAAACAGAGTGTGAGCCCACTCACACAGTGTGTTCTATAATATAAACAGAGTGTTAGCCCACTCACACAGTGTGTTCTATAATATAAACAGAGTGTGAGCCCACTCACACAGTGTGTTCTATAATATAAACAGAGTGTTATACCCACTCACACAGTGTGTTCTATAATATAAACAGAGTGTGAGCCCACTCACACAGTGTGTTCTATAATATAAACAGAGTGTGAGCCCACTCACACAGTGTGTTCTATAATATAAACAGAGTGTTATACCCACTCACACAGTGTGTTCTATAATATAAACAGAGTGTGAGCCCACTCACACAGTGTGTTCTATAATATAAACAGAGTGTTATACCCACTCACACAGTGTGTTCTATAATATAAACAGAGTGTGAGCCCACTCACACAGTGTGTTCTATAATATAAACAGAGTGTTATACCCACTCACACAGTGTGTTCTATAATATAAACAGAGTGTGAGCCCACTCACACAGTGTGTTCTATAATATAAACAGAGTGTTATACCCACTCACACAGTGTGTTCTATAATATAAACAGAGTGTTATACCCACTCACACAGTGTGTTCTATAATATAAACAGAGTGTTATACCCACTCACACAGTGTGTTCTATAATATAAACAGAGTGTTATACCCACTCACACAGTGTGTTCTATAATATAAACAGAGTGTGAGCCCACTCACACAGTGTGTTCTATAATATAAACAGAGTGTTATACCCACTCACACAGTGTGTTCTATAATATAAACAGAGTGTTATCCCACTCACACAGTGTGTTCTATAATATAAACAGAGTGTTATACCCACTCACACAGTGTGTTCTATAATATAAACAGAGTGTTATACCCACTCACACAGTGTGTTCTATAATATAAACAGAGTGTTATACCCACTCACACAGTGTGTTCTATAATATAAACAGAGTGTTATACCCACTCACACAGTGTGTTCTATAATATAAACAGAGTGTTATACCCACTCACACAGTGTGTTCTATAATATAAACAGAGTGTTATACCCACTCACACAGTGTGTTCTATAATATAAACAGAGTGTGAGCCCACTCACACAGTGTGTTCTATAATATAAACAGAGTGTTATACCCACTCACACAGTGTGTTCTATAATATAAACAGAGTGTGATACCCACTCACACAGTGTGTTCTATAATATAAACAGAGTGTTATACCCACTCACACAGTGTGTTCTATAATATAAACAGAGTGTTATACCCACTCACACAGTGTGTTCTATAATATAAACAGAGTGTTATACCCACTCACACAGTGTGTTCTATAATATAAACAGAGTGTGAGCCCACTCACACAGTGTGTTCTATAATATAAACAGAGTGTTATACCCACTCACACAGTGTGTTCTATAATATAAACAGAGTGTTATACCCACTCACACAGTGTGTTCTATAATATAAACAGAGTGTTATACCCACTCACACAGTGTGTTCTATAATATAAACAGAGTGTTAGCCCACTCACACAGTGTGTTCTATAATATAAACAGAGTGTGAGCCCACTCACACAGTGTGTTCTATAATATAAACAGAGTGTTATACCCACTCACACAGTGTGTTCTATAATATAAACAGAGTGTTATACCCACTCACACAGTGTGTTCTATAATATAAACAGAGTGTGAGCCCACTCACACAGTGTGTTCTATAATATAAACAGAGTGTTATACCCACTCACACAGTGTGTTCTATAATATAAACAGAGTGTGAGCCCACTCACACAGTGTGTTCTATAATATAAACAGAGTGTTATACCCACTCACACAGTGTGTTCTATAATATAAACAGAGTGTTATACCCACTCACACAGTGTGTTCTATAATATAAACAGAGTGTGAGACCCACTCACACAGTGTGTTCTATAATATAAACAGAGTGTTATACCCACTCACACAGTGTGTTCTATAATATAAACAGAGTGTGAGCCCACTCACACAGTGTGTTCTATAATATAAACAGAGTGTTATACCCACTCACACAGTGTGTTCTATAATATAAACAGAGTGTGAGCCCACTCACACAGTGTGTTCTATAATATAAACAGAGTGTGAGCCCACTCACACAGTGTGTTCTATAATATAAACAGAGTGTTATACCCACTCACACAGTGTGTTCTATAATATAAACAGAGTGTGAGCCCACTCACACAGTGTGTTCTATAATATAAACAGAGTGTTAGACCCACTCACACAGTGTGTTCTATAATATAAACAGAGTGTTATACCCACTCACACAGTGTGTTCTATAATATAAACAGAGTGTTATACCCACTCACACAGTGTGTTCTATAATATAAACAGAGTGTTATACCCACTCACACAGTGTGTTCTATAATATAAACAGAGTGTTATACCCACTCACACAGTGTGTTCTATAATATAAACAGAGTGTGATCCCACTCACACAGTGTGTTCTATAATATAAACAGAGTGTTATACCCACTCACACAGTGTGTTCTATAATATAAACAGAGTGTTATACCCACTCACACAGTGTGTTCTATAATATAAACAGAGTGTTATACCCACTCACACAGTGTGTTCTATAATATAAACAGAGTGTTATACCCACTCACACAGTGTGTTCTATAATATAAACAGAGTGTTATACCCACTCACACAGTGTGTTCTATAATATAAACAGAGTGTGATACCCACTCACACAGTGTGTTCTATAATATAAACAGAGTGTGAGCCCACTCACACAGTGTGTTCTATAATATAAACAGAGTGTTATACCCACTCACACAGTGTGTTCTATAATATAAACAGAGTGTTATACCCACTCACACAGTGTGTTCTATAATATAAACAGAGTGTTATACCCACTCACACAGTGTGTTCTATAATATAAACAGAGTGTTATACCCACTCACACAGTGTGTTCTATAATATAAACAGAGTGTTATACCCACTCACACAGTGTGTTCTATAATATAAACAGAGTGTTATACCCACTCACACAGTGTGTTCTATAATATAAACAGAGTGTTATACCCACTCACACAGTGTGTTCTATAATATAAACAGAGTGTTATACCCACTCACACAGTGTGTTCTATAATATAAACAGAGTGTTATACCCACTCACACAGTGTGTTCTATAATATAAACAGAGTGTTATACCCACTCACACAGTGTGTTCTATAATATAAACAGAGTGTGAGCCCACTCACACAGTGTGTTCTATAATATAAACAGAGTGTGAGCCCACTCACACAGTGTGTTCTATAATATAAACAGAGTGTTATACCCACTCACACAGTGTGTTCTATAATATAAACAGAGTGTGAGCCCACTCACACAGTGTGTTCTATAATATAAACAGAGTGTTATACCCACTCACACAGTGTGTTCTATAATATAAACAGAGTGTTATACCCACTCACACAGTGTGTTCTATAATATAAACAGAGTGTTATACCCACTCACACAGTGTGTTCTATAATATAAACAGAGTGTTATACCCACTCACACAGTGTGTTCTATAATATAAACAGAGTGTTATACCCACTCACACAGTGTGTTCTATAATATAAACAGAGTGTTATACCCACTCACACAGTGTGTTCTATAATATAAACAGAGTGTTATACCCACTCACACAGTGTGTTCTATAATATAAACAGAGTGTGAGCCCACTCACACAGTGTGTTCTATAATATAAACAGAGTGTTATACCCACTCACACAGTGTGTTCTATAATATAAACAGAGTGTTATACCCACTCACACAGTGTGTTCTATAATATAAACAGAGTGTTATACCCACTCACACAGTGTGTTCTATAATATAAACAGAGTGTTATACCCACTCACACAGTGTGTTCTATAATATAAACAGAGTGTGAGCCCACTCACACAGTGTGTTCTATAATATAAACAGAGTGTTATACCCACTCACACAGTGTGTTCTATAATATAAACAGAGTGTGAGCCCACTCACACAGTGTGTTCTATAATATAAACAGAGTGTTAGACCCACTCACACAGTGTGTTCTATAATATAAACAGAGTGTTATACCCACTCACACAGTGTGTTCTATAATATAAACAGAGTGTGAGCCCACTCACACAGTGTGTTCTATAATATAAACAGAGTGTTATACCCACTCACACAGTGTGTTCTATAATATAAACAGAGTGTTATACCCACTCACACAGTGTGTTCTATAATATAAACAGAGTGTTATACCCACTCACACAGTGTGTTCTATAATATAAACAGAGTGTGAGCCCACTCACACAGTGTGTTCTATAATATAAACAGAGTGTTATACCCACTCACACAGTGTGTTCTATAATATAAACAGAGTGTTATACCCACTCACACAGTGTGTTCTATAATATAAACAGAGTGTTATACCCACTCACACAGTGTGTTCTATAATATAAACAGAGTGTTATACCCACTCACACAGTGTGTTCTATAATATAAACAGAGTGTGAGCCCACTCACACAGTGTGTTCTATAATATAAACAGAGTGTTATACCCACTCACACAGTGTGTTCTATAATATAAACAGAGTGTGATCCCACTCACACAGTGTGTTCTATAATATAAACAGAGTGTTATACCCACTCACACAGTGTGTTCTATAATATAAACAGAGTGTTATACCCACTCACACAGTGTGTTCTATAATATAAACAGAGTGTTATACCCACTCACACAGTGTGTTCTATAATATAAACAGAGTGTTATACCCACTCACACAGTGTGTTCTATAATATAAACAGAGTGTTATACCCACTCACACAGTGTGTTCTATAATATAAACAGAGTGTTATACCCACTCACACAGTGTGTTCTATAATATAAACAGAGTGTTATACCCACTCACACAGTGTGTTCTATAATATAAACAGAGTGTTATACCCACTCACACAGTGTGTTCTATAATATAAACAGAGTGTTATACCCACTCACACAGTGTGTTCTATAATATAAACAGAGTGTTAGCCCACTCACACAGTGTGTTCTATAATATAAACAGAGTGTTATACCCACTCACACAGTGTGTTCTATAATATAAACAGAGTGTTATACCCACTCACACAGTGTGTTCTATAATATAAACAGAGTGTTATACCCACTCACACAGTGTGTTCTATAATATAAACAGAGTGTTATACCCACTCACACAGTGTGTTCTATAATATAAACAGAGTGTTATACCCACTCACACAGTGTGTTCTATAATATAAACAGAGTGTTATACCCACTCACACAGTGTGTTCTATAATATAAACAGAGTGTTATACCCACTCACACAGTGTGTTCTATAATATAAACAGAGTGTTATACCCACTCACACAGTGTGTTCTATAATATAAACAGAGTGTTATACCCACTCACACAGTGTGTTCTATAATATAAACAGAGTGTTAGCCCACTCACACAGTGTGTTCTATAATATAAACAGAGTGTTATACCCACTCACACAGTGTGTTCTATAATATAAACAGAGTGTTAGCCCACTCACACAGTGTGTTCTATAATATAAACAGAGTGTTATACCCACTCACACAGTGTGTTCTATAATATAAACAGAGTGTTATACCCACTCACACAGTGTGTTCTATAATATAAACAGAGTGTTATACCCACTCACACAGTGTGTTCTATAATATAAACAGAGTGTTATACCCACTCACACAGTGTGTTCTATAATATAAACAGAGTGTGAGCCCACTCACACAGTGTGTTCTATAATATAAACAGAGTGTTATACCCACTCACACAGTGTGTTCTATAATATAAACAGAGTGTTAGCCCACTCACACAGTGTGTTCTATAATATAAACAGAGTGTTATACCCACTCACACAGTGTGTTCTATAATATAAACAGAGTGTTATACCCACTCACACAGTGTGTTCTATAATATAAACAGAGTGTTATACCCACTCACACAGTGTGTTCTATAATATAAACAGAGTGTGAGCCCACTCACACAGTGTGTTCTATAATATAAACAGAGTGTTAGCCCACTCACACAGTGTGTTCTATAATATAAACAGAGTGTGAGCCCACTCACACAGTGTGTTCTATAATATAAACAGAGTGTGATCCCACTCACACAGTGTGTTCTATAATATAAACAGAGTGTTAGCCCACTCACACAGTGTGTTCTATAATATAAACAGAGTGTGAGCCCACTCACACAGTGTGTTCTATAATATAAACAGAGTGTTATACCCACTCACACAGTGTGTTCTATAATATAAACAGAGTGTTATACCCACTCACACAGTGTGTTCTATAATATAAACAGAGTGTTATACCCACTCACACAGTGTGTTCTATAATATAAACAGAGTGTTATACCCACTCACACAGTGTGTTCTATAATATAAACAGAGTGTTATACCCACTCACACAGTGTGTTCTATAATATAAACAGAGTGTTATACCCACTCACACAGTGTGTTCTATAATATAAACAGAGTGTTATACCCACTCACACAGTGTGTTCTATAATATAAACAGAGTGTTATACCCACTCACACAGTGTGTTCTATAATATAAACAGAGTGTTATACCCACTCACACAGTGTGTTCTATAATATAAACAGAGTGTTATCCCACTCACACAGTGTGTTCTATAATATAAACAGAGTGTTATACCCACTCACACAGTGTGTTCTATAATATAAACAGAGTGTTATACCCACTCACACAGTGTGTTCTATAATATAAACAGAGTGTTATACCCACTCACACAGTGTGTTCTATAATATAAACAGAGTGTTATCCCACTCACACAGTGTGTTCTATAATATAAACAGAGTGTGAGCCCACTCACACAGTGTGTTCTATAATATAAACAGAGTGTTATACCCACTCACACAGTGTGTTCTATAATATAAACAGAGTGTTATACCCACTCACACAGTGTGTTCTATAATATAAACAGAGTGTTATACCCACTCACACAGTGTGTTCTATAATATAAACAGAGTGTTATACCCACTCACACAGTGTGTTCTATAATATAAACAGAGTGTGAGCCCACTCACACAGTGTGTTCTATAATATAAACAGAGTGTTATACCCACTCACACAGTGTGTTCTATAATATAAACAGAGTGTTATACCCACTCACACAGTGTGTTCTATAATATAAACAGAGTGTTATACCCACTCACACAGTGTGTTCTATAATATAAACAGAGTGTTATACCCACTCACACAGTGTGTTCTATAATATAAACAGAGTGTGAGCCCACTCACACAGTGTGTTCTATAATATAAACAGAGTGTTATACCCACTCACACAGTGTGTTCTATAATATAAACAGAGTGTTATACCCACTCACACAGTGTGTTCTATAATATAAACAGAGTGTTATACCCACTCACACAGTGTGTTCTATAATATAAACAGAGTGTTATACCCACTCACACAGTGTGTTCTATAATATAAACAGAGTGTTATACCCACTCACACAGTGTGTTCTATAATATAAACAGAGTGTTATACCCACTCACACAGTGTGTTCTATAATATAAACAGAGTGTTATACCCACTCACACAGTGTGTTCTATAATATAAACAGAGTGTTATACCCACTCACACAGTGTGTTCTATAATATAAACAGAGTGTTATACCCACTCACACAGTGTGTTCTATAATATAAACAGAGTGTTATACCCACTCACACAGTGTGTTCTATAATATAAACAGAGTGTTATACCCACTCACACAGTGTGTTCTATAATATAAACAGAGTGTTATACCCACTCACACAGTGTGTTCTATAATATAAACAGAGTGTTATACCCACTCACACAGTGTGTTCTATAATATAAACAGAGTGTTATACCCACTCACACAGTGTGTTCTATAATATAAACAGAGTGTTATACCCACTCACACAGTGTGTTCTATAATATAAACAGAGTGTTATACCCACTCACACAGTGTGTTCTATAATATAAACAGAGTGTTATACCCACTCACACAGTGTGTTCTATAATATAAACAGAGTGTTATACCCACTCACACAGTGTGTTCTATAATATAAACAGAGTGTTATACCCACTCACACAGTGTGTTCTATAATATAAACAGAGTGTTATACCCACTCACACAGTGTGTTCTATAATATAAACAGAGTGTTATACCCACTCACACAGTGTGTTCTATAATATAAACAGAGTGTTATACCCACTCACACAGTGTGTTCTATAATATAAACAGAGTGTTATACCCACTCACACAGTGTGTTCTATAATATAAACAGAGTGTTATACCCACTCACACAGTGTGTTCTATAATATAAACAGAGTGTTATACCCACTCACACAGTGTGTTCTATAATATAAACAGAGTGTTATACCCACTCACACAGTGTGTTCTATAATATAAACAGAGTGTTATACCCACTCACACAGTGTGTTCTATAATATAAACAGAGTGTTATACCCACTCACACAGTGTGTTCTATAATATAAACAGAGTGTTATACCCACTCACACAGTGTGTTCTATAATATAAACAGAGTGTGAGCCCACTCACACAGTGTGTTCTATAATATAAACAGAGTGTTATACCCACTCACACAGTGTGTTCTATAATATAAACAGAGTGTTATACCCACTCACACAGTGTGTTCTATAATATAAACAGAGTGTTATACCCACTCACACAGTGTGTTCTATAATATAAACAGAGTGTTATACCCACTCACACAGTGTGTTCTATAATATAAACAGAGTGTTATACCCACTCACACAGTGTGTTCTATAATATAAACAGAGTGTTATACCCACTCACACAGTGTGTTCTATAATATAAACAGAGTGTTAGCCCACTCACACAGTGTGTTCTATAATATAAACAGAGTGTTATACCCACTCACACAGTGTGTTCTATAATATAAACAGAGTGTTATACCCACTCACACAGTGTGTTCTATAATATAAACAGAGTGTGAGCCCACTCACACAGTGTGTTCTATAATATAAACAGAGTGTTATACCCACTCACACAGTGTGTTCTATAATATAAACAGAGTGTTATACCCACTCACACAGTGTGTTCTATAATATAAACAGAGTGTGAGCCCACTCACACAGTGTGTTCTATAATATAAACAGAGTGTTATACCCACTCACACAGTGTGTTCTATAATATAAACAGAGTGTTATACCCACTCACACAGTGTGTTCTATAATATAAACAGAGTGTTATACCCACTCACACAGTGTGTTCTATAATATAAACAGAGTGTGAGCCCACTCACACAGTGTGTTCTATAATATAAACAGAGTGTGAGCCCACTCACACAGTGTGTTCTATAATATAAACAGAGTGTTATACCCACTCACACAGTGTGTTCTATAATATAAACAGAGTGTTAGCCCACTCACACAGTGTGTTCTATAATATAAACAGAGTGTTATACCCACTCACACAGTGTGTTCTATAATATAAACAGAGTGTTATACCCACTCACACAGTGTGTTCTATAATATAAACAGAGTGTTAGACCCACTCACACAGTGTGTTCTATAATATAAACAGAGTGTTATACCCACTCACACAGTGTGTTCTATAATATAAACAGAGTGTTATACCCACTCACACAGTGTGTTCTATAATATAAACAGAGTGTGAGCCCACTCACACAGTGTGTTCTATAATATAAACAGAGTGTTATACCCACTCACACAGTGTGTTCTATAATATAAACAGAGTGTTAGACCCACTCACACAGTGTGTTCTATAATATAAACAGAGTGTTATACCCACTCACACAGTGTGTTCTATAATATAAACAGAGTGTTATACCCACTCACACAGTGTGTTCTATAATATAAACAGAGTGTTATACCCACTCACACAGTGTGTTCTATAATATAAACAGAGTGTTATACCCACTCACACAGTGTGTTCTATAATATAAACAGAGTGTTATACCCACTCACACAGTGTGTTCTATAATATAAACAGAGTGTTATACCCACTCACACAGTGTGTTCTATAATATAAACAGAGTGTTATACCCACTCACACAGTGTGTTCTATAATATAAACAGAGTGTGAGCCCACTCACACAGTGTGTTCTATAATATAAACAGAGTGTTATACCCACTCACACAGTGTGTTCTATAATATAAACAGAGTGTTATACCCACTCACACAGTGTGTTCTATAATATAAACAGAGTGTTATACCCACTCACACAGTGTGTTCTATAATATAAACAGAGTGTTATACCCACTCACACAGTGTGTTCTATAATATAAACAGAGTGTTATACCCACTCACACAGTGTGTTCTATAATATAAACAGAGTGTGAGCCCACTCACACAGTGTGTTCTATAATATAAACAGAGTGTGATACCCACTCACACAGTGTGTTCTATAATATAAACAGAGTGTTATACCCACTCACACAGTGTGTTCTATAATATAAACAGAGTGTTATACCCACTCACACAGTGTGTTCTATAATATAAACAGAGTGTTATACCCACTCACACAGTGTGTTCTATAATATAAACAGAGTGTGAGCCCACTCACACAGTGTGTTCTATAATATAAACAGAGTGTTATACCCACTCACACAGTGTGTTCTATAATATAAACAGAGTGTTATACCCACTCACACAGTGTGTTCTATAATATAAACAGAGTGTTATACCCACTCACACAGTGTGTTCTATAATATAAACAGAGTGTTATACCCACTCACACAGTGTGTTCTATAATATAAACAGAGTGTTATACCCACTCACACAGTGTGTTCTATAATATAAACAGAGTGTGAGCCCACTCACACAGTGTGTTCTATAATATAAACAGAGTGTTATACCCACTCACACAGTGTGTTCTATAATATAAACAGAGTGTTATACCCACTCACACAGTGTGTTCTATAATATAAACAGAGTGTTATACCCACTCACACAGTGTGTTCTATAATATAAACAGAGTGTTATACCCACTCACACAGTGTGTTCTATAATATAAACAGAGTGTTATACCCACTCACACAGTGTGTTCTATAATATAAACAGAGTGTGAGCCCACTCACACAGTGTGTTCTATAATATAAACAGAGTGTTATACCCACTCACACAGTGTGTTCTATAATATAAACAGAGTGTGAGCCCACTCACACAGTGTGTTCTATAATATAAACAGAGTGTTATACCCACTCACACAGTGTGTTCTATAATATAAACAGAGTGTTATACCCACTCACACAGTGTGTTCTATAATATAAACAGAGTGTTATACCCACTCACACAGTGTGTTCTATAATATAAACAGAGTGTTATACCCACTCACACAGTGTGTTCTATAATATAAACAGAGTGTTATACCCACTCACACAGTGTGTTCTATAATATAAACAGAGTGTTATACCCACTCACACAGTGTGTTCTATAATATAAACAGAGTGTGAGCCCACTCACACAGTGTGTTCTATAATATAAACAGAGTGTTATACCCACTCACACAGTGTGTTCTATAATATAAACAGAGTGTTATACCCACTCACACAGTGTGTTCTATAATATAAACAGAGTGTTATACCCACTCACACAGTGTGTTCTATAATATAAACAGAGTGTTAGCCCACTCACACAGTGTGTTCTATAATATAAACAGAGTGTTATACCCACTCACACAGTGTGTTCTATAATATAAACAGAGTGTTATACCCACTCACACAGTGTGTTCTATAATATAAACAGAGTGTTATACCCACTCACACAGTGTGTTCTATAATATAAACAGAGTGTTATACCCACTCACACAGTGTGTTCTATAATATAAACAGAGTGTTATACCCACTCACACAGTGTGTTCTATAATATAAACAGAGTGTTATACCCACTCACACAGTGTGTTCTATAATATAAACAGAGTGTTATACCCACTCACACAGTGTGTTCTATAATATAAACAGAGTGTTATACCCACTCACACAGTGTGTTCTATAATATAAACAGAGTGTTATACCCACTCACACAGTGTGTTCTATAATATAAACAGAGTGTTAGCCCACTCACACAGTGTGTTCTATAATATAAACAGAGTGTTATACCCACTCACACAGTGTGTTCTATAATATAAACAGAGTGTTAGCCCACTCACACAGTGTGTTCTATAATATAAACAGAGTGTTATACCCACTCACACAGTGTGTTCTATAATATAAACAGAGTGTTATACCCACTCACACAGTGTGTTCTATAATATAAACAGAGTGTTATCCCACTCACACAGTGTGTTCTATAATATAAACAGAGTGTTAGCCCACTCACACAGTGTGTTCTATAATATAAACAGAGTGTTATACCCACTCACACAGTGTGTTCTATAATATAAACAGAGTGTTATACCCACTCACACAGTGTGTTCTATAATATAAACAGAGTGTGAGCCCACTCACACAGTGTGTTCTATAATATAAACAGAGTGTTATACCCACTCACACAGTGTGTTCTATAATATAAACAGAGTGTTATACCCACTCACACAGTGTGTTCTATAATATAAACAGAGTGTGATCCCACTCACACAGTGTGTTCTATAATATAAACAGAGTGTTATACCCACTCACACAGTGTGTTCTATAATATAAACAGAGTGTTATACCCACTCACACAGTGTGTTCTATAATATAAACAGAGTGTTATACCCACTCACACAGTGTGTTCTATAATATAAACAGAGTGTTATACCCACTCACACAGTGTGTTCTATAATATAAACAGAGTGTTATACCCACTCACACAGTGTGTTCTATAATATAAACAGAGTGTTATACCCACTCACACAGTGTGTTCTATAATATAAACAGAGTGTTATACCCACTCACACAGTGTGTTCTATAATATAAACAGAGTGTTAGCCCACTCACACAGTGTGTTCTATAATATAAACAGAGTGTGAGCCCACTCACACAGTGTGTTCTATAATATAAACAGAGTGTTATACCCACTCACACAGTGTGTTCTATAATATAAACAGAGTGTTAGCCCACTCACACAGTGTGTTCTATAATATAAACAGAGTGTTATACCCACTCACACAGTGTGTTCTATAATATAAACAGAGTGTTATACCCACTCACACAGTGTGTTCTATAATATAAACAGAGTGTTATACCCACTCACACAGTGTGTTCTATAATATAAACAGAGTGTTATACCCACTCACACAGTGTGTTCTATAATATAAACAGAGTGTTATACCCACTCACACAGTGTGTTCTATAATATAAACAGAGTGTGAGCCCACTCACACAGTGTGTTCTATAATATAAACAGAGTGTTATACCCACTCACACAGTGTGTTCTATAATATAAACAGAGTGTTATACCCACTCACACAGTGTGTTCTATAATATAAACAGAGTGTTATCCCACTCACACAGTGTGTTCTATAATATAAACAGAGTGTTATACCCACTCACACAGTGTGTTCTATAATATAAACAGAGTGTTATACCCACTCACACAGTGTGTTCTATAATATAAACAGAGTGTTATACCCACTCACACAGTGTGTTCTATAATATAAACAGAGTGTTATACCCACTCACACAGTGTGTTCTATAATATAAACAGAGTGTTATACCCACTCACACAGTGTGTTCTATAATATAAACAGAGTGTTATACCCACTCACACAGTGTGTTCTATAATATAAACAGAGTGTGATCCCACTCACACAGTGTGTTCTATAATATAAACAGAGTGTTATACCCACTCACACAGTGTGTTCTATAATATAAACAGAGTGTGAGCCCACTCACACAGTGTGTTCTATAATATAAACAGAGTGTTATACCCACTCACACAGTGTGTTCTATAATATAAACAGAGTGTTATACCCACTCACACAGTGTGTTCTATAATATAAACAGAGTGTTATACCCACTCACACAGTGTGTTCTATAATATAAACAGAGTGTGAGCCCACTCACACAGTGTGTTCTATAATATAAACAGAGTGTTATACCCACTCACACAGTGTGTTCTATAATATAAACAGAGTGTTATACCCACTCACACAGTGTGTTCTATAATATAAACAGAGTGTTATACCCACTCACACAGTGTGTTCTATAATATAAACAGAGTGTTATACCCACTCACACAGTGTGTTCTATAATATAAACAGAGTGTTATACCCACTCACACAGTGTGTTCTATAATATAAACAGAGTGTTATACCCACTCACACAGTGTGTTCTATAATATAAACAGAGTGTTATACCCACTCACACAGTGTGTTCTATAATATAAACAGAGTGTTATACCCACTCACACAGTGTGTTCTATAATATAAACAGAGTGTTATACCCACTCACACAGTGTGTTCTATAATATAAACAGAGTGTTATACCCACTCACACAGTGTGTTCTATAATATAAACAGAGTGTTATACCCACTCACACAGTGTGTTCTATAATATAAACAGAGTGTTATACCCACTCACACAGTGTGTTCTATAATATAAACAGAGTGTTATACCCACTCACACAGTGTGTTCTATAATATAAACAGAGTGTTATACCCACTCACACAGTGTGTTCTATAATATAAACAGAGTGTTATACCCACTCACACAGTGTGTTCTATAATATAAACAGAGTGTTATACCCACTCACACAGTGTGTTCTATAATATAAACAGAGTGTTATACCCACTCACACAGTGTGTTCTATAATATAAACAGAGTGTTATACCCACTCACACAGTGTGTTCTATAATATAAACAGAGTGTTATACCCACTCACACAGTGTGTTCTATAATATAAACAGAGTGTTATACCCACTCACACAGTGTGTTCTATAATATAAACAGAGTGTGAGCCCACTCACACAGTGTGTTCTATAATATAAACAGAGTGTTATACCCACTCACACAGTGTGTTCTATAATATAAACAGAGTGTTATACCCACTCACACAGTGTGTTCTATAATATAAACAGAGTGTTATACCCACTCACACAGTGTGTTCTATAATATAAACAGAGTGTTATACCCACTCACACAGTGTGTTCTATAATATAAACAGAGTGTTATACCCACTCACACAGTGTGTTCTATAATATAAACAGAGTGTTATACCCACTCACACAGTGTGTTCTATAATATAAACAGAGTGTTATCCCACTCACACAGTGTGTTCTATAATATAAACAGAGTGTTATACCCACTCACACAGTGTGTTCTATAATATAAACAGAGTGTTAGACCCACTCACACAGTGTGTTCTATAATATAAACAGAGTGTTATACCCACTCACACAGTGTGTTCTATAATATAAACAGAGTGTTATACCCACTCACACAGTGTGTTCTATAATATAAACAGAGTGTTATACCCACTCACACAGTGTGTTCTATAATATAAACAGAGTGTTATACCCACTCACACAGTGTGTTCTATAATATAAACAGAGTGTTATACCCACTCACACAGTGTGTTCTATAATATAAACAGAGTGTTATACCCACTCACACAGTGTGTTCTATAATATAAACAGAGTGTTATACCCACTCACACAGTGTGTTCTATAATATAAACAGAGTGTGAGCCCACTCACACAGTGTGTTCTATAATATAAACAGAGTGTTATACCCACTCACACAGTGTGTTCTATAATATAAACAGAGTGTTATACCCACTCACACAGTGTGTTCTATAATATAAACAGAGTGTTATACCCACTCACACAGTGTGTTCTATAATATAAACAGAGTGTTATACCCACTCACACAGTGTGTTCTATAATATAAACAGAGTGTTATACCCACTCACACAGTGTGTTCTATAATATAAACAGAGTGTTATACCCACTCACACAGTGTGTTCTATAATATAAACAGAGTGTGAGCCCACTCACACAGTGTGTTCTATAATATAAACAGAGTGTTATACCCACTCACACAGTGTGTTCTATAATATAAACAGAGTGTTATACCCACTCACACAGTGTGTTCTATAATATAAACAGAGTGTTATACCACTCACACAGTGTGTTCTATAATATAAACAGAGTGTTATACCCACTCACACAGTGTGTTCTATAATATAAACAGAGTGTTATACCCACTCACACAGTGTGTTCTATAATATAAACAGAGTGTTATACCCACTCACACAGTGTGTTCTATAATATAAACAGAGTGTTAGCCCACTCACACAGTGTGTTCTATAATATAAACAGAGTGTTATACCCACTCACACAGTGTGTTCTATAATATAAACAGAGTGTTATACCCACTCACACAGTGTGTTCTATAATATAAACAGAGTGTTATACCCACTCACACAGTGTGTTCTATAATATAAACAGAGTGTTATACCCACTCACACAGTGTGTTCTATAATATAAACAGAGTGTTATACCCACTCACACAGTGTGTTCTATAATATAAACAGAGTGTGAGCCCACTCACACAGTGTGTTCTATAATATAAACAGAGTGTTATACCCACTCACACAGTGTGTTCTATAATATAAACAGAGTGTTATACCCACTCACACAGTGTGTTCTATAATATAAACAGAGTGTTATACCCACTCACACAGTGTGTTCTATAATATAAACAGAGTGTTATACCCACTCACACAGTGTGTTCTATAATATAAACAGAGTGTGAGCCCACTCACACAGTGTGTTCTATAATATAAACAGAGTGTTATACCCACTCACACAGTGTGTTCTATAATATAAACAGAGTGTTATACCCACTCACACAGTGTGTTCTATAATATAAACAGAGTGTTATACCCACTCACACAGTGTGTTCTATAATATAAACAGAGTGTTATACCCACTCACACAGTGTGTTCTATAATATAAACAGAGTGTTAGCCCACTCACACAGTGTGTTCTATAATATAAACAGAGTGTTATACCCACTCACACAGTGTGTTCTATAATATAAACAGAGTGTTAGCCCACTCACACAGTGTGTTCTATAATATAAACAGAGTGTGAGCCCACTCACACAGTGTGTTCTATAATATAAACAGAGTGTTATACCCACTCACACAGTGTGTTCTATAATATAAACAGAGTGTTATACCCACTCACACAGTGTGTTCTATAATATAAACAGAGTGTTATACCCACTCACACAGTGTGTTCTATAATATAAACAGAGTGTTATACCCACTCACACAGTGTGTTCTATAATATAAACAGAGTGTTATACCCACTCACACAGTGTGTTCTATAATATAAACAGAGTGTTATACCCACTCACACAGTGTGTTCTATAATATAAACAGAGTGTTATACCCACTCACACAGTGTGTTCTATAATATAAACAGAGTGTTATCCCACTCACACAGTGTGTTCTATAATATAAACAGAGTGTTATACCCACTCACACAGTGTGTTCTATAATATAAACAGAGTGTTATACCCACTCACACAGTGTGTTCTATAATATAAACAGAGTGTTATACCCACTCACACAGTGTGTTCTATAATATAAACAGAGTGTTATACCCACTCACACAGTGTGTTCTATAATATAAACAGAGTGTGAGCCCACTCACACAGTGTGTTCTATAATATAAACAGAGTGTTATACCCACTCACACAGTGTGTTCTATAATATAAACAGAGTGTTATACCCACTCACACAGTGTGTTCTATAATATAAACAGAGTGTTATACCCACTCACACAGTGTGTTCTATAATATAAACAGAGTGTTATACCCACTCACACAGTGTGTTCTATAATATAAACAGAGTGTTATACCCACTCACACAGTGTGTTCTATAATATAAACAGAGTGTTATCCCACTCACACAGTGTGTTCTATAATATAAACAGAGTGTGAGCCCACTCACACAGTGTGTTCTATAATATAAACAGAGTGTTATACCCACTCACACAGTGTGTTCTATAATATAAACAGAGTGTTATACCCACTCACACAGTGTGTTCTATAATATAAACAGAGTGTTATACCCACTCACACAGTGTGTTCTATAATATAAACAGAGTGTTATACCCACTCACACAGTGTGTTCTATAATATAAACAGAGTGTTATACCCACTCACACAGTGTGTTCTATAATATAAACAGAGTGTTATACCCACTCACACAGTGTGTTCTATAATATAAACAGAGTGTTATACCCACTCACACAGTGTGTTCTATAATATAAACAGAGTGTTATACCCACTCACACAGTGTGTTCTATAATATAAACAGAGTGTTATACCCACTCACACAGTGTGTTCTATAATATAAACAGAGTGTGAGCCCACTCACACAGTGTGTTCTATAATATAAACAGAGTGTTATACCCACTCACACAGTGTGTTCTATAATATAAACAGAGTGTTATACCCACTCACACAGTGTGTTCTATAATATAAACAGAGTGTTATACCCACTCACACAGTGTGTTCTATAATATAAACAGAGTGTTATACCCACTCACACAGTGTGTTCTATAATATAAACAGAGTGTTATACCCACTCACACAGTGTGTTCTATAATATAAACAGAGTGTTATACCCACTCACACAGTGTGTTCTATAATATAAACAGAGTGTTATACCCACTCACACAGTGTGTTCTATAATATAAACAGAGTGTTATACCCACTCACACAGTGTGTTCTATAATATAAACAGAGTGTTATACCCACTCACACAGTGTGTTCTATAATATAAACAGAGTGTTATACCCACTCACACAGTGTGTTCTATAATATAAACAGAGTGTTATACCCACTCACACAGTGTGTTCTATAATATAAACAGAGTGTTATACCCACTCACACAGTGTGTTCTATAATATAAACAGAGTGTGAGCCCACTCACACAGTGTGTTCTATAATATAAACAGAGTGTTATACCCACTCACACAGTGTGTTCTATAATATAAACAGAGTGTTATACCCACTCACACAGTGTGTTCTATAATATAAACAGAGTGTTATACCCACTCACACAGTGTGTTCTATAATATAAACAGAGTGTTATACCCACTCACACAGTGTGTTCTATAATATAAACAGAGTGTTATACCCACTCACACAGTGTGTTCTATAATATAAACAGAGTGTTATACCCACTCACACAGTGTGTTCTATAATATAAACAGAGTGTTATACCCACTCACACAGTGTGTTCTATAATATAAACAGAGTGTTATACCCACTCACACAGTGTGTTCTATAATATAAACAGAGTGTGAGCCCACTCACACAGTGTGTTCTATAATATAAACAGAGTGTTATACCCACTCACACAGTGTGTTCTATAATATAAACAGAGTGTTATACCCACTCACACAGTGTGTTCTATAATATAAACAGAGTGTTATACCCACTCACACAGTGTGTTCTATAATATAAACAGAGTGTTATACCCACTCACACAGTGTGTTCTATAATATAAACAGAGTGTTATACCCACTCACACAGTGTGTTCTATAATATAAACAGAGTGTTATCCCACTCACACAGTGTGTTCTATAATATAAACAGAGTGTTAGCCCACTCACACAGTGTGTTCTATAATATAAACAGAGTGTTATACCCACTCACACAGTGTGTTCTATAATATAAACAGAGTGTTATCCCACTCACACAGTGTGTTCTATAATATAAACAGAGTGTTATACCCACTCACACAGTGTGTTCTATAATATAAACAGAGTGTGAGCCCACTCACACAGTGTGTTCTATAATATAAACAGAGTGTGAGCCCACTCACACAGTGTGTTCTATAATATAAACAGAGTGTTATACCCACTCACACAGTGTGTTCTATAATATAAACAGAGTGTTATACCCACTCACACAGTGTGTTCTATAATATAAACAGAGTGTTATACCCACTCACACAGTGTGTTCTATAATATAAACAGAGTGTTATACCCACTCACACAGTGTGTTCTATAATATAAACAGAGTGTTAGCCCACTCACACAGTGTGTTCTATAATATAAACAGAGTGTTAGCCCACTCACACAGTGTGTTCTATAATATAAACAGAGTGTTATCCCACTCACACAGTGTGTTCTATAATATAAACAGAGTGTTATACCCACTCACACAGTGTGTTCTATAATATAAACAGAGTGTTATACCCACTCACACAGTGTGTTCTATAATATAAACAGAGTGTTATCCCACTCACACAGTGTGTTCTATAATATAAACAGAGTGTTATACCCACTCACACAGTGTGTTCTATAATATAAACAGAGTGTTATACCCACTCACACAGTGTGTTCTATAATATAAACAGAGTGTGAGCCCACTCACACAGTGTGTTCTATAATATAAACAGAGTGTTATCCCACTCACACAGTGTGTTCTATAATATAAACAGAGTGTTATACCCACTCACACAGTGTGTTCTATAATATAAACAGAGTGTTATACCCACTCACACAGTGTGTTCTATAATATAAACAGAGTGTTAGCCCACTCACACAGTGTGTTCTATAATATAAACAGAGTGTTAGCCCACTCACACAGTGTGTTCTATAATATAAACAGAGTGTTATACCCACTCACACAGTGTGTTCTATAATATAAACAGAGTGTTATACCCACTCACACAGTGTGTTCTATAATATAAACAGAGTGTTATACCCACTCACACAGTGTGTTCTATAATATAAACAGAGTGTTATACCCACTCACACAGTGTGTTCTATAATATAAACAGAGTGTGATACCCACTCACACAGTGTGTTCTATAATATAAACAGAGTGTTATACCCACTCACACAGTGTGTTCTATAATATAAACAGAGTGTTATACCCACTCACACAGTGTGTTCTATAATATAAACAGAGTGTTATACCCACTCACACAGTGTGTTCTATAATATAAACAGAGTGTTATACCCACTCACACAGTGTGTTCTATAATATAAACAGAGTGTTAGCCCACTCACACAGTGTGTTCTATAATATAAACAGAGTGTTAGCCCACTCACACAGTGTGTTCTATAATATAAACAGAGTGTTATACCCACTCACACAGTGTGTTCTATAATATAAACAGAGTGTTATACCCACTCACACAGTGTGTTCTATAATATAAACAGAGTGTTATACCCACTCACACAGTGTGTTCTATAATATAAACAGAGTGTTATACCCACTCACACAGTGTGTTCTATAATATAAACAGAGTGTTATACCCACTCACACAGTGTGTTCTATAATATAAACAGAGTGTTATACCCACTCACACAGTGTGTTCTATAATATAAACAGAGTGTTATACCCACTCACACAGTGTGTTCTATAATATAAACAGAGTGTTATACCCACTCACACAGTGTGTTCTATAATATAAACAGAGTGTTATACCCACTCACACAGTGTGTTCTATAATATAAACAGAGTGTTATACCCACTCACACAGTGTGTTCTATAATATAAACAGAGTGTTATACCCACTCACACAGTGTGTTCTATAATATAAACAGAGTGTGAGCCCACTCACACAGTGTGTTCTATAATATAAACAGAGTGTTATACCCACTCACACAGTGTGTTCTATAATATAAACAGAGTGTTATACCCACTCACACAGTGTGTTCTATAATATAAACAGAGTGTGAGCCCACTCACACAGTGTGTTCTATAATATAAACAGAGTGTTATACCCACTCACACAGTGTGTTCTATAATATAAACAGAGTGTGAGCCCACTCACACAGTGTGTTCTATAATATAAACAGAGTGTTATACCCACTCACACAGTGTGTTCTATAATATAAACAGAGTGTTATACCCACTCACACAGTGTGTTCTATAATATAAACAGAGTGTTATACCCACTCACACAGTGTGTTCTATAATATAAACAGAGTGTTATACCCACTCACACAGTGTGTTCTATAATATAAACAGAGTGTTATACCCACTCACACAGTGTGTTCTATAATATAAACAGAGTGTGATCCCACTCACACAGTGTGTTCTATAATATAAACAGAGTGTGAGCCCACTCACACAGTGTGTTCTATAATATAAACAGAGTGTTATACCCACTCACACAGTGTGTTCTATAATATAAACAGAGTGTTATACCCACTCACACAGTGTGTTCTATAATATAAACAGAGTGTTATACCCACTCACACAGTGTGTTCTATAATATAAACAGAGTGTTATACCCACTCACACAGTGTGTTCTATAATATAAACAGAGTGTTATACCCACTCACACAGTGTGTTCTATAATATAAACAGAGTGTTATACCCACTCACACAGTGTGTTCTATAATATAAACAGAGTGTTATACCCACTCACACAGTGTGTTCTATAATATAAACAGAGTGTTATACCCACTCACACAGTGTGTTCTATAATATAAACAGAGTGTTATACCCACTCACACAGTGTGTTCTATAATATAAACAGAGTGTTATACCCACTCACACAGTGTGTTCTATAATATAAACAGAGTGTTATACCCACTCACACAGTGTGTTCTATAATATAAACAGAGTGTTATACCCACTCACACAGTGTGTTCTATAATATAAACAGAGTGTTATACCCACTCACACAGTGTGTTCTATAATATAAACAGAGTGTTATACCCACTCACACAGTGTGTTCTATAATATAAACAGAGTGTGAGCCCACTCACACAGTGTGTTCTATAATATAAACAGAGTGTTATACCCACTCACACAGTGTGTTCTATAATATAAACAGAGTGTTATACCCACTCACACAGTGTGTTCTATAATATAAACAGAGTGTTATACCCACTCACACAGTGTGTTCTATAATATAAACAGAGTGTTATACCCACTCACACAGTGTGTTCTATAATATAAACAGAGTGTTATACCCACTCACACAGTGTGTTCTATAATATAAACAGAGTGTGAGCCCACTCACACAGTGTGTTCTATAATATAAACAGAGTGTTATACCCACTCACACAGTGTGTTCTATAATATAAACAGAGTGTTATACCCACTCACACAGTGTGTTCTATAATATAAACAGAGTGTTATACCCACTCACACAGTGTGTTCTATAATATAAACAGAGTGTTATACCCACTCACACAGTGTGTTCTATAATATAAACAGAGTGTTAGCCCACTCACACAGTGTGTTCTATAATATAAACAGAGTGTTATACCCACTCACACAGTGTGTTCTATAATATAAACAGAGTGTGAGCCCACTCACACAGTGTGTTCTATAATATAAACAGAGTGTTATACCCACTCACACAGTGTGTTCTATAATATAAACAGAGTGTGAGCCCACTCACACAGTGTGTTCTATAATATAAACAGAGTGTTATACCCACTCACACAGTGTGTTCTATAATATAAACAGAGTGTTATACCCACTCACACAGTGTGTTCTATAATATAAACAGAGTGTTATACCCACTCACACAGTGTGTTCTATAATATAAACAGAGTGTTATACCCACTCACACAGTGTGTTCTATAATATAAACAGAGTGTTATACCCACTCACACAGTGTGTTCTATAATATAAACAGAGTGTTATACCCACTCACACAGTGTGTTCTATAATATAAACAGAGTGTTATACCCACTCACACAGTGTGTTCTATAATATAAACAGAGTGTTATACCCACTCACACAGTGTGTTCTATAATATAAACAGAGTGTTATACCCACTCACACAGTGTGTTCTATAATATAAACAGAGTGTTATACCCACTCACACAGTGTGTTCTATAATATAAACAGAGTGTTATACCCACTCACACAGTGTGTTCTATAATATAAACAGAGTGTTATACCCACTCACACAGTGTGTTCTATAATATAAACAGAGTGTTATACCCACTCACACAGTGTGTTCTATAATATAAACAGAGTGTTATACCCACTCACACAGTGTGTTCTATAATATAAACAGAGTGTTATACCCACTCACACAGTGTGTTCTATAATATAAACAGAGTGTGAGCCCACTCACACAGTGTGTTCTATAATATAAACAGAGTGTTATACCCACTCACACAGTGTGTTCTATAATATAAACAGAGTGTTATACCCACTCACACAGTGTGTTCTATAATATAAACAGAGTGTTATACCCACTCACACAGTGTGTTCTATAATATAAACAGAGTGTTATACCCACTCACACAGTGTGTTCTATAATATAAACAGAGTGTGAGCCCACTCACACAGTGTGTTCTATAATATAAACAGAGTGTTAGCCCACTCACACAGTGTGTTCTATAATATAAACAGAGTGTTATACCCACTCACACAGTGTGTTCTATAATATAAACAGAGTGTGAGCCCACTCACACAGTGTGTTCTATAATATAAACAGAGTGTGATACCCACTCACACAGTGTGTTCTATAATATAAACAGAGTGTTATACCCACTCACACAGTGTGTTCTATAATATAAACAGAGTGTTATACCCACTCACACAGTGTGTTCTATAATATAAACAGAGTGTTATACCCACTCACACAGTGTGTTCTATAATATAAACAGAGTGTTATACCCACTCACACAGTGTGTTCTATAATATAAACAGAGTGTTATACCCACTCACACAGTGTGTTCTATAATATAAACAGAGTGTTATACCCACTCACACAGTGTGTTCTATAATATAAACAGAGTGTGAGCCCACTCACACAGTGTGTTCTATAATATAAACAGAGTGTTATACCCACTCACACAGTGTGTTCTATAATATAAACAGAGTGTTATACCCACTCACACAGTGTGTTCTATAATATAAACAGAGTGTTATACCCACTCACACAGTGTGTTCTATAATATAAACAGAGTGTTATACCCACTCACACAGTGTGTTCTATAATATAAACAGAGTGTGAGCCCACTCACACAGTGTGTTCTATAATATAAACAGAGTGTTATACCCACTCACACAGTGTGTTCTATAATATAAACAGAGTGTTATACCCACTCACACAGTGTGTTCTATAATATAAACAGAGTGTTATACCACTCACACAGTGTGTTCTATAATATAAACAGAGTGTGAGCCCACTCACACAGTGTGTTCTATAATATAAACAGAGTGTTATACCCACTCACACAGTGTGTTCTATAATATAAACAGAGTGTTATACCCACTCACACAGTGTGTTCTATAATATAAACAGAGTGTTATACCCACTCACACAGTGTGTTCTATAATATAAACAGAGTGTGAGCCCACTCACACAGTGTGTTCTATAATATAAACAGAGTGTGAGCCCACTCACACAGTGTGTTCTATAATATAAACAGAGTGTTATACCCACTCACACAGTGTGTTCTATAATATAAACAGAGTGTTATACCCACTCACACAGTGTGTTCTATAATATAAACAGAGTGTTATACCCACTCACACAGTGTGTTCTATAATATAAACAGAGTGTTATACCCACTCACACAGTGTGTTCTATAATATAAACAGAGTGTTATACCCACTCACACAGTGTGTTCTATAATATAAACAGAGTGTTATACCCACTCACACAGTGTGTTCTATAATATAAACAGAGTGTTATACCCACTCACACAGTGTGTTCTATAATATAAACAGAGTGTTATACCCACTCACACAGTGTGTTCTATAATATAAACAGAGTGTTATACCCACTCACACAGTGTGTTCTATAATATAAACAGAGTGTTATACCCACTCACACAGTGTGTTCTATAATATAAACAGAGTGTTATACCCACTCACACAGTGTGTTCTATAATATAAACAGAGTGTTATACCCACTCACACAGTGTGTTCTATAATATAAACAGAGTGTTATACCCACTCACACAGTGTGTTCTATAATATAAACAGAGTGTGAGCCCACTCACACAGTGTGTTCTATAATATAAACAGAGTGTTATACCCACTCACACAGTGTGTTCTATAATATAAACAGAGTGTTATCCCACTCACACAGTGTGTTCTATAATATAAACAGAGTGTTATACCCACTCACACAGTGTGTTCTATAATATAAACAGAGTGTTATACCCACTCACACAGTGTGTTCTATAATATAAACAGAGTGTTATCCCACTCACACAGTGTGTTCTATAATATAAACAGAGTGTTATACCCACTCACACAGTGTGTTCTATAATATAAACAGAGTGTTATACCCACTCACACAGTGTGTTCTATAATATAAACAGAGTGTTATACCCACTCACACAGTGTGTTCTATAATATAAACAGAGTGTGAGCCCACTCACACAGTGTGTTCTATAATATAAACAGAGTGTTATACCCACTCACACAGTGTGTTCTATAATATAAACAGAGTGTTATACCCACTCACACAGTGTGTTCTATAATATAAACAGAGTGTTATACCCACTCACACAGTGTGTTCTATAATATAAACAGAGTGTTATACCCACTCACACAGTGTGTTCTATAATATAAACAGAGTGTGAGCCCACTCACACAGTGTGTTCTATAATATAAACAGAGTGTTATACCCACTCACACAGTGTGTTCTATAATATAAACAGAGTGTTATACCCACTCACACAGTGTGTTCTATAATATAAACAGAGTGTTATACCCACTCACACAGTGTGTTCTATAATATAAACAGAGTGTTATACCCACTCACACAGTGTGTTCTATAATATAAACAGAGTGTGAGCCCACTCACACAGTGTGTTCTATAATATAAACAGAGTGTTATACCCACTCACACAGTGTGTTCTATAATATAAACAGAGTGTTATACCCACTCACACAGTGTGTTCTATAATATAAACAGAGTGTTAGCCCACTCACACAGTGTGTTCTATAATATAAACAGAGTGTTATACCCACTCACACAGTGTGTTCTATAATATAAACAGAGTGTTATACCCACTCACACAGTGTGTTCTATAATATAAACAGAGTGTTATACCCACTCACACAGTGTGTTCTATAATATAAACAGAGTGTGAGCCCACTCACACAGTGTGTTCTATAATATAAACAGAGTGTTATACCCACTCACACAGTGTGTTCTATAATATAAACAGAGTGTTATACCCACTCACACAGTGTGTTCTATAATATAAACAGAGTGTTATACCCACTCACACAGTGTGTTCTATAATATAAACAGAGTGTGAGCCCACTCACACAGTGTGTTCTATAATATAAACAGAGTGTTATACCCACTCACACAGTGTGTTCTATAATATAAACAGAGTGTGAGCCCACTCACACAGTGTGTTCTATAATATAAACAGAGTGTTATACCCACTCACACAGTGTGTTCTATAATATAAACAGAGTGTGAGCCCACTCACACAGTGTGTTCTATAATATAAACAGAGTGTTATACCCACTCACACAGTGTGTTCTATAATATAAACAGAGTGTTATACCCACTCACACAGTGTGTTCTATAATATAAACAGAGTGTTATACCCACTCACACAGTGTGTTCTATAATATAAACAGAGTGTTATACCCACTCACACAGTGTGTTCTATAATATAAACAGAGTGTTATACCCACTCACACAGTGTGTTCTATAATATAAACAGAGTGTTATACCCACTCACACAGTGTGTTCTATAATATAAACAGAGTGTTAGCCCACTCACACAGTGTGTTCTATAATATAAACAGAGTGTTATACCCACTCACACAGTGTGTTCTATAATATAAACAGAGTGTGAGCCCACTCACACAGTGTGTTCTATAATATAAACAGAGTGTTATACCCACTCACACAGTGTGTTCTATAATATAAACAGAGTGTGAGCCCACTCACACAGTGTGTTCTATAATATAAACAGAGTGTTATACCCACTCACACAGTGTGTTCTATAATATAAACAGAGTGTGAGCCCACTCACACAGTGTGTTCTATAATATAAACAGAGTGTTATACCCACTCACACAGTGTGTTCTATAATATAAACAGAGTGTTATACCCACTCACACAGTGTGTTCTATAATATAAACAGAGTGTTATACCCACTCACACAGTGTGTTCTATAATATAAACAGAGTGTTAGCCCACTCACACAGTGTGTTCTATAATATAAACAGAGTGTTATACCCACTCACACAGTGTGTTCTATAATATAAACAGAGTGTTATCCCACTCACACAGTGTGTTCTATAATATAAACAGAGTGTTATACCCACTCACACAGTGTGTTCTATAATATAAACAGAGTGTTATACCCACTCACACAGTGTGTTCTATAATATAAACAGAGTGTTATACCCACTCACACAGTGTGTTCTATAATATAAACAGAGTGTTATACCCACTCACACAGTGTGTTCTATAATATAAACAGAGTGTTATACCCACTCACACAGTGTGTTCTATAATATAAACAGAGTGTGAGCCCACTCACACAGTGTGTTCTATAATATAAACAGAGTGTTATACCCACTCACACAGTGTGTTCTATAATATAAACAGAGTGTTATACCCACTCACACAGTGTGTTCTATAATATAAACAGAGTGTTATACCCACTCACACAGTGTGTTCTATAATATAAACAGAGTGTTATACCCACTCACACAGTGTGTTCTATAATATAAACAGAGTGTTATACCCACTCACACAGTGTGTTCTATAATATAAACAGAGTGTTAGCCCACTCACACAGTGTGTTCTATAATATAAACAGAGTGTTATACCCACTCACACAGTGTGTTCTATAATATAAACAGAGTGTTATACCCACTCACACAGTGTGTTCTATAATATAAACAGAGTGTTATACCCACTCACACAGTGTGTTCTATAATATAAACAGAGTGTTATACCCACTCACACAGTGTGTTCTATAATATAAACAGAGTGTTATACCCACTCACACAGTGTGTTCTATAATATAAACAGAGTGTTAGCCCACTCACACAGTGTGTTCTATAATATAAACAGAGTGTTATACCCACTCACACAGTGTGTTCTATAATATAAACAGAGTGTTATACCCACTCACACAGTGTGTTCTATAATATAAACAGAGTGTTATACCCACTCACA
>JASTWF010002888.1:0-14844 GCA_030390025.1 Squalus acanthias | reverse complement strand
GTGCGAAAGGCAAACGAATGGCGAGCGAGCCCTGGGAGATATCAGGAGGGGGTGATCAGAATCTTGGTTAAAGTAGGTGGAGAGGCGAAGGTGGTTCGGGAGGGAATTCCAGAGATTGGGGTCTAGGCAACTGAAGGTCCGGCTGCCAATGGGGGTGGTGGGGGTAGAGAGGAGTGAAGCTATGGAGGGGTTTAACCAGGATGAGAATTTTAAATTGGAGGTATTGGGGAACCTGGACCCAATGCAGGTCAGCGAGCACAGGGGTGATGCACAAGTGCTGTTTGGAACAGGATAGGATACGGGCACCAGGGTCTTGGATGAGCTGAAGCTGGTGGAGGGTGTAGGATGGAGGATGAGAGGCCAGCCAGGAGAGCGTTGGAACAGTCGAGTCTGGATGAGAAATAACAACAGAAAACGCTGGAAAAGCTCAGCAGGCCAGACAACATCCGTCTGACGAAAGGTCAGCGACCTGAAACGTTAACTCTCTTTCTCTCTCCACGGATGTTGTCTGGCCTGCTGAGTTTTTCCAGTGTTTTCTGTTGTTATTTCGGATTTCCAGCATCCGCAGTATTTTGCTATGGTATTAGAGTCTGGATGAGGGTTTGAGCGGCTCCGCTGGCTGTTGAACTCCGTCTCTCCAGTTGCGTTTAGAAATTGCCCAATAAGGAGATGTGCATCTTTATGGGAAATCATTAGACACGGAGTCAAAGTCTGACACAACTGTGCTCCCAAACCGGTCTGCTATTTGACGATTTCTAAAGAAAAATGCCCCGCCCCAGCTCCTGCACAGGCACGTTATTGTTATTGTCAAGATCTGTAATAGTCACTGAACCATAAAAATGATCGAAGGAGCAGCCTTAGAATATAAATAAAACACAGAGCAAAACCGTAAACCACAGAACATCTACAGAAACAGACACAGAAATACACACCGAGACAAACACGGAAATAGACGCAGAGACACGGAAATACAAAGACACAAACACGGAAATAGATGCAGAGACACGGAAATACAAAGACACAAACACGGAAATAGACGCAGAGACACGGAAATACACAGAGACAAACACATACACCGAAATATATGCATACACACACACACACACACACACTCAGATACCTATACACAGAAACATAGAGAGACAGAGACAGATACACAGTGAACAATCACAGAAATAAACATACAGTCAGACACATAAGCAGAGACACATGCACACAAAGATGACACATAAACAGGCACGCATGCATACAGATGTACACAAGCGTGCAGCCCCGACCTGACCCCGTCCCTGACCCCGAATCCAAGACCCTGGAAAGCTGGTGCACCAGAGGAGCGCCTCGTGATGGGGAGGCTACTGATAACGAAGGGGTGTTATTGTGAGAGAGTGGGAGGGAGGGCTGGACTGGTTGGTGAATCTGGGATCTTCCTGGAACACCGTCCGCTGTTTGTACCCATCGGTGCACCCTGATCCCCAATAAGATGATTTATGGCAACATTCACTCAAGGATTGATTTTGTAATGGAATGGAAATGTTATCATTCATTGTTTTCTCGGGATGTAGGAGTCACTGGCAAGGCCGGCATTTATTGCCCATCCCTAATTGCCCTGAGAAGGTGGTGGTGAGCCGCCTTCTTGAACCGCTGCAGTCCGTGTGGTGAAGGTGCTCCCACAGTGCTGTTGGGGAGGGAGTTCCTGGATTTTGACCCAGCGACGGTGAAGGAGCGGCCGATATATTTCCAAGTCAGGATGGTGTGTGACTTGGAGGGAAACTTGGGGGTGGTGGTGTTCCCATGCGCCTGCTGACCTTGTCCTTCTAGGTGGAAGAGGTCACGGGTTTGGGAGGTGCTGCCGAAGAAGCCTTGGTGAGTTGCTGCAGTGCATCTTGTAGATGGTACACACTGCAGCCACGATTTAGCAAGTAGGTGTTTTTATTGGAGAGATTACAAACCCAAAAACTGTGCCTGGATTGGGGGGGTGGGGCGGAGATAGAACTGTGAGACACAAAACCAGAATATCTACAACCAAGCAACCTGCTTCTGCATGTTTCAGCTACTCCGACCATCAATGCACAAATCCTGAGTCTCACTGACAGCCAAGGGCAAAAATTCCCAGGCTCAGGATCATAAAACTTACACCTCAGTCGTGTCAGCAAGACAACACGAATTCTGATAATGGCTCGGAGAGAGTCAGAACATGTGTCCGTAAGTCAGTGACATTTAACTGCTGCTATTTAGTTGCTTCAAGGCTTTAGATTTTCGAAAGGTTCACAATCTGATTTCGATCCACTGCTTTGAATTAAACAAGAGCACTTCAGCTAGTCCCACTCCCCCGCCCTTTCCCCGTTACCCTGCAAACTTTTTTTCCTTCATATACGTATCCAACTCCCTTTTGAAAGCCGTGTTTGAATCTGTCTGCACCACCCTTTCAGGCAGTGCATTCCAGATCATAACCACTCGCTGCGTAAAAAAGTTTTTTCTTACGTCGCCTTTGGTTCTTCTGGCAATCAGTGTCCTCTGGTTTTGAACACCTCTATCAAATCTCCTCTCAATCTTCTCTGCTCCAAGGATAACAACCCCAGCTTCTCCAGTCTATCCACGCAACTGAAGTCCCTCATTCCTGGAATCATTCTCGTAAATCTTTCTGCACCCTCTCTAAGGCCTTCACATCCTTCCTAAAGTGCGGTGCCCAGAATTGGACACAGTACTCCAGTTGGGGCCGAACCAGTGTTTTATACAGGTTCATCATAATTTCCACACTTTTGTACTCTATACCTCTATTCATGAAGCCCAGGATCCCGTAAGCCTTTTTAACTGCTTTCTCAACCTGCCATGCCACCTTCAATGATTTGTGCACATATACCCCCAGGTCTCTCTGTTCGTGCACCCCCTTCAGAATTGACCATTTAGTTTATATTTTCTCTCCTCATTCTTTCTACCAAAATGCATCACTTCACACTTTTCTGCATTAAATTTCATCTGCCACGTGTTCGCCCATTCCACCAGCCTGTCTATGTCTTCTTGAAGTCTATCACTATCCTCCTCACTGTTCACTATACTTCCAAGTTTTGTGTCATCTGCAAATTTTGAAATTGTGCCCTGTACACCCACATCCAAGTCATTAATATATATCAAGAAATGCAGTGGTCCTAGAACCGACCCCTGGGGAACACCACTGTGTACCTTCTTCCGGTCCGAAAAACAACCGTTCACCACTACTCTCTATTTCCTATCATTTAGCCAATTTCGTATCCATGCTGCCACTGTCTCTTTTATTCCATGGGCTTCAAATTTGCTGGCAAGCCTATTATGTGGCACTTTGTTGAACACCTTTTGGAAATTCATGTACACTCCATCAACCGCATTGCCCTCATCAACCCTCTCTGTTACCTCATCAAAGAACTTGATCAAGTTAGTTAAACACGATTTGCCTTTAACAAATCCAGGCTGGCTTTCCTTAATTAATCCACACCTATCCAAGTGACTGTTAATTTTGTCCCTGATTACTGTTTCTAAAAGCTTCCCCACTACCGAGGTTAAACTGACTGGCCTGTAGTTGCTGGGTTTAACTTTACACCCTTTTTTGAACAATGGTGTAACATTTGCAATTCTCCAGTCCTCTGGCACCAACTCCTTATCTATGGAGGATTGGAATATTATGGCCAGTATCTCCGCGATTTCTGCCCTCAATTCCCTCAGCATCCTAGGACGCATCCCATCTGCTCCTGGTGATTTATCTACTTTAAGTACAGCCAGCCTTTCTATTACCTCTGCTTTATCAATTTTTATCCTATCAAGTATCTCAACTACCTCCTCCTTCACTATGTCTATGGCAGCATCCTCTGCCTTGGTGAAGACAGATGCGAAGTACTCGTTTAGTACCTCAGCCATACACTCTGCCTCCATGCATAGGTCTCCTTTTTGGTCCCTAATCGGCCCTCCTCTTACTACCTGTTTACTATTTATATGCCTATAGAAGACTTTTGGATTACCTTTTATGTTGGCTGCCGTTCTATTCTCATACCCTCTCTTTGCCCCTCTTATTTACTTTTTCACTTCTCCTCTGACCTTTCTATATATAGCCTGATTCTCAGATGTATTCTCAACCTGATATCTGTCATACGCGCTCTTTCCCTGCTTCATCATATTCTCTATCTTTATCGTCATCCAGGGAGCCCTGACTTTAGTTGCCCTGCCTTTCCCCCTAGTGGGAATGTACCTCAACTGTACCCGAACTATTTCCTCTTTAAAGGCAGCCCATTGTTCCATTACAGTTTTGCCTGCCAATCTTTGATTCCAGTTTACCCGGGCCAGATCCGTTCTCATCCCACTGAAATTGGCCTTCCCCCAGTTAAACATTTTTACTCTAGATTGCTCCCTGTCCTTTTCCATAGCTAATCTAAACCTTATGATACTATGATCACTGTTCCCTAAATGTTCACCTACTGACACTTGCTCCACTTGACCTACCTCATTCCCCAGAACCAGATCCAGCAATGCCTCCTCCCTCGTTGGGCGGGAAACATACTAATCAAGAAAGTTCTCCTGAACACACTTCAGAAATTCTGCCCTTTTACCTCCTCCCTTCCCACTGTCCAGGGCCCCAAACACTCTTTCCAGGTGAAACAGCGATTTACTTGTACTTCTTACAATTTAGTATACTGTATTCGCTGCTCACGATGTGGTCTCTTCTACATTGGGGAGACCAAATGCAGATTGGGTGACCGCTTTGCGGAACACCTCCGTTCAGTCCGTAAGGGTGACCCCAAGCTTCCGGTCGCCTGTCACTTTAATTCTCCGCTCTACTCCCACTCAGACCTCACCGCCCTCGGCCTCTTACACTGTTCCAATGAAGCTCAACGTAAGCTCGAGGAACAGCACCTCATCTTTCGATTAGGCACTTTACAGCCTTCTGGACTCAACATAGAGTTCAACAATTTCAGACTATAACCTCTGCCCCTATCCTTTTTTTCCCCATTTATTTTATTCATTTTTTTCTCTCTCCCACATGGCAGCTGTCTTTCATTCTACCAGTGTCATTTACACTTCATCGAGAGCCATCTTTTGTTTCTTAACTTGTCCCATCACCATCTCCTTTTGCCTCGCACCATCTCTTAATGTCTCTTAATCTCCTCCTGCCTTCCATCCTATCACAGACCTTTCCTTTTGTTCTTTCCTCCCCTCCCCCCTTTCCCTGCCCCTACACTTGCTTAAAAACCTGTTCCATCTCCAGCTTTTTCCAGTTCTGACGAAGGGTCATCGACCTGAAACATTGGCCCGAAAATTAGACCTAATACGGGAGAGTGCGCACTGTGTACTCTCGCGTATTAGGTCCCGAAGTGCCGGTTTCCTGCATGCACTGCGCATGCGCGGGAAACCGACACTTCGGGTATTGCAAAGGGGGCGGTTCCTAAGTGAACCACGTGCGCGCTACAGGTTGTGCGCACCAGCACACTTAGTTTTTTTTTCAGGTTTGAACGCGCAGGTAAGTGTTTAAGATTTTACACATAAAGAAAGCAGGCGTAAGACCCCCTTTTAACAAGGTAAGTAGTTAATTAAGTATTATTTAAAAAAAATTTCAACAGGTTTATCTTTTTTAGAGACTTTAAAGAAAGGTAAGTTTATTTTTATAACTTTTAAAAAGAATTTAAATTTTTTCAAAAATTTAAATTTTTGTTTAAAGTGGTTAATTTATTTAACTATAGTTATTTTATTAATGTGATGGTTTTTTTAAATTTAATTGAGGTTTAGCTGTTCTTTTGGGGGCTTGTTGTATTCATAGTATTGACAGCTCTTGCTGTCAATTCTATGAATGAAAGATGGTGTGCTGCCATTGGCTCTAACTGGCCCACGTGATCCCAGAGGTCGCATCGCACTAACTGCGCCTCTGGGACACGCACACACTGCGCGCCGGCACCAGGGAGAGGCCCAGGACCCGAAGTTCGTGTGGGCCAAAACCATAAAGGTAGGCGCGGAGTGCGATATCGCGGGGGATCCTTACCCCCGCGGCAACCATCGAGGTCCAATTTCTGGGCCATTAACTCTTGTTTCTCTCTCCACAGATGCTGCCTGACCTGCTGAGTATTTCCAGCATTTTCTGTTTTAATTTCAGAAATTCTTCCCCTTCTCTGCCCTTAACACTACTACAATCCCACTCTCTATTAGGATATTTGAAGTCCCCCATTATTACTACTCTATAGTTCTTGCACCTCTCTGTAATTTCTCTGCAAATTTGCTCCTCCATATCTTTCCCACTAGTTGGTGGTCTATAGAATACACTTAGTAGTGCAATGGCGCCTCTATTATTCCTCAACTCTAGCCATATAGATTCTGTCCTTGACCCCTCCAGGACACCCTCCCTCTCCAGCACTGTAACATTCTCCTTGACCAATACTGCCACACCACCTCCGATCTTTCCTTCCCTATCTTTCCTGAACACTTTATATCCAGGAATATTTAAATACCCAATCCTGCCCTTTTTTGAGCCAGGTCTCAGTTATTGCCACAACATCATATTCCCATGTGGCTATTTGTGCCTGCAGCTCACTTACCTTGTTTACTACGCTTCGTGCGTTCACATACACACACTGCAAACCCATCTTAGACCACCCTGTATTCTCTCTTAGTTTGACCCCACCTAATACCTTACAATTTCTTACTTAAGTGCTCTCTGCCTCTCCCAATCCTTTGAGCACTTTATTTCCCCTTTCTAATGTTACATCCTGCTGCCCATCCCTCTGCCAAATTAGTTTAAACCCTCCCCAACAGCACGAGCAAACCTCCCCGCAAGGATATTGGTTCCGGCCCTGTTGAGGTGCAACCCGTCCGGCCTGTACAGGTCCCACCTCCCCCAGAACCGGTCCCAATTCCCCAGGAATCTGAAGCCCTCCCTCCTGCACCATCTCTCCAGCCACGCATTCATCTGCTCCATCCTCCTATTTCTATACTCACTAGCTCGTGTCACCGGGAGTAATCCGGAGATTACTACCTTTAAAGTCCTGCTTTTTAATCTCCGTCCTAGCTCCCTGAAATCTGCCTGCAGGACCTCATCCTTCTTTCTACCTGTGTCGTTGGTACCGATATGGACCACGACCTCTGGCTGTTCACCCTCCCGCCTCAGAATGTTCTGCAGCCGCTCGGTTACATCCTTGACCCTGGCACCAGGGAGGCAACATCACGTCTACGGCCACAGAAACACCTCTCTGCTCCCCTAACTATCGAATCCCCTACCACTACTGCTTTCCCACTCCTCTTCCTCTCCCCACCCCCCCACCCCCCCCCCCACCGTACAGCTGAGCCACCCGTGGTGCCGTGGACTTGGCTCTGGCTGTATTCCCCAGAGGAACCATCGCCCCCACCAGTACTCAGAACCGAATACTGGTTGGAGAGCGAGATGCACTCCGGAGACTCCTGCACTACCTGCCTGGTCCTCCTCTTCTGTCTGGTAGTCATCCATTCCCCCTCTGCCTACACACTCATTATCTGCGGGGTGACCACCTCTAGAAACGTGCTATCCACGAAGCTCTCAGTCTCGCGAATGCACCGCAGTGACGCCAGCTGCTGCTCAAGCTCCGAAACCCAGAGCTCAAGGGTCTCCAGCTGATAGTTGAGGCCAAGTCATTAAATATATTCAAGAATGAGTTAGATATATTTCTTAAAGATAAAGGTATCAAGGGATTTGGGGAGAAGGCAGGTACAGGGTACTGAGTTTGGATGATCAGCCATGATCTCATCAAATGGCGGAGCAGGCTCGAGGGGCTGAATGGCCTACTCCTGCTCCTATCTTCTATGTTTCTATGTTTACGACACTTCCTGCACGTGGTTGTCCAGGACATGGGAAGCATCCTGGAGTCCCCACATGGCACAGGATGTGCATTCTACGGGACTGAGCTGCCCTGCCATGCCTTTACTTAATAGGTCGAGGATTGGGGCAGGGGTCGAGGATTGGGGCAGGGGTCGAGGATTGGGGCAGGGGTCGAGGATTGGGGCAGGGGTCGAGGATTGGGGCAGGGGTCGAGGATTGGGGCAGGGGTCGAGGATTGGGGCAGGGGTCGAGGATTGGGGCAGGGGTCGAGGATTGGGGCAGGGGTCGAGGATTGGGGCAGGGGTCGAGGATTGGGGCAGGGGTCGAGGATTGGGGCAGGGGTCGAGGATTGGGGCAGGGGTCGAGGATTGGGGCAGGGGTCGAGGATTGGGGCAGGGGTCGATGGGGTGTTTCTTGGCACCAGGTTTTAGAAAATTTCAACAAAAAAATGTTGCATTCTGCAAACTACGACCTTTAATTTTGACCCATCCTGATCCTAGTCATTGCAAAAAGCAAAACTGAAGCCAAGTTTTTTTGCACTGAGGTACTCGGCTCAGCCCAGGCCTGGTACTGTCAATAGTCCAACTCCTGCTCATCACTCCAAACACATTCTTTTGGCACGCACTGTTCAGAAGCAGCTCCGTCTGATGCCAGCGCTAAACTTCTCTTCTAAATTTGGAGATTTTTTAATATTGCTGGCCCACCAGGAACAGCAGCTTGCATCAGTCCTGCATTCCTTGTGTGCCCCAACGTGACCTGGTGTAACAGAAAAACATCAGCCTCCTCACAGGATCACTGCCGCAGTATTTCAGCCAACCCCACTTCACTGAACCTGCTGCAAAACATTCCTGGCCAATTACTACCAGAAGCTCAACCTTGGTCATCGCGCACTCAATGGCTTTCTCAAGAAACCAATGGTAATCTAGTCAACAGTCTACTGTCAGACTTATCCTTCTAATGATTAGCAAGACAGGGCACTGGAGAAGGTGCAAAAAAGATTTACAAGGATGATACCAGAACTGAGAGGTTATACCTATCAAGAACGAATGAACAGGCTGGGGCTCTTCACTCTAGAAAAGAGAAGACTGAGGGGTGACCTGATAGAGGTCTTTAAGATTATGAAAGAGTTCAATTGGGTAGACGTAGAGAAGATGTTTCCACTTGTGGGGGAGACCAGAACTAGAGGCCATCAATATAAGATAGTCACTAATGAATCCAATAGGGAATTCAGGAGAAACTTCTTTACCCAGAGAGTGGTTAGAATGTGGAACTCGCTACCACAGGGAGTGGTTTAGGCGAATAGCGTAGATACATTTAAGGGGAGGCTAGATAAACACGAGGGAGAAAGGAACAGAAGGAAATGTTAACGGGGTTAAATGAAGAGGGGTGGGGGAGGCTCATGTGGAGCAGAAACACCGGCAAGGACCAGTTGGGCTGAATAGCCTGTTTCTATGCTGTACATTCTATGTAAAATCTTCCCTTACATTCATTGACCTGCCAATCACAGGAAATAGCCTATTCTGATTCCCTCTATCAAATCTCCTCATAACTGTAGAAACAGAATCTCTCAGCACGGAAGGAGGCCATTCAGCCCATCATGCCTATCCATTTAGTTCCACTCCCCTGCTCTGTCCCCAGAGCCCTGCAAATTTTACCTTTTCAAGTATTTATCCAATTCCCCTTTTGAAAGTTACTATTGAATCTGCTTCCACCGCCCTTTCAGGCAGCTCATTCCAGATCACAACAACTCGCTGCGTAAAAAGATTCTTCTCATCTCCCCAATGGAATTTTTCCCCAATTATTTTAAATCTGTGAACTCAGCGATTGGAAACAGTTTTTCTTTATTTACTCGATCAAAACCACATATAATTTTGAACACCTCTACTAAATTTCCCCTTAACCTTCTCTGCTCTAAGGAGAACAATCCCAGCTTAAATACCTGAAGTCCCTCATTCCTGGTACCATTCTGGTAAATCTCTTCTGCACCCTCTCTAAGGTCTTGACTTCCTTATGTCAAGTTGTGAAATTAAATTCAACAAACCTGGTCATTCGTGGGCTGGTACCAGAATAATGACCATTGGCGGCCGTGCCTTCAGCTCTGGAACTCCCTCCCTAAACCGCTCCGCCTCACCACCTCTCTTCCTTTAAGACCTACCTCTTTGACCAAGCTTTTGGTCACCTGTCCTAATATTTCCTTCTTTGGCTCGGGGTCAGATTATGTCTGATTTAAGCTCCTGTGATGCACTTTGGGACGTTTTCTGCATTAAATACACTGTATAAACAGGAGTTGTTGTTGTTGCTGATTGTTGTAAAAAACCCAACTAATTCACTAATGCCCGTCATGGACAGAAACCTGCCGTCCTTACCCGGTCTACAGAAACCTGCCGTCCTTACCCGGTCTACAGAAACCTGCCGTCCTTACCCGGTCTACAGAAACCTGCCGTCCTTACCCGGTCTACAGAAACCTGCCGTCCTTACCCGGTCTACAGAAACCTGCCGTCCTTACCCGGTCTACAGAAACCTGCCGTCCTTACCCGGTCTGGCCTACACTGGACTCCATGGAGCTGATTCCACTGCCCTCGCGGCATCTAGGGTTGGGCAATAAATGTGGCCCGCATTGCTCACATTCCAAAAACTATCATAAAAAGCGAACTGAATTCCGTCCTAGCCATGGGGAGTGACGGAAGAGCAGTCAATCACCAAGAATGCCTACAGGTACTTGGACCACAGCACTTGCCTCAGTCAGATGCACAGCTAAGGTTCTTGACCAGTGGGGCAGTGCAGCTGTGAGCCATGCGTCAGCAGAAACCCATAGCATCAGTCAAGAGACCTGCACGCTTACTTCTGAAGAGACTTGAGGGACTAATGTTGAGAAACTGTGAGCTGCCAGAGCTGTTGACGCTGAAACTTAAACATACAAGATGGACGTCCCTCTTGGCATCTGTCCCAAGAGCAAGTTTAAGACAGGCGCCAGGAGACATTTCTTTAGAGAGATGACCAACAGCTAGAATGGGTCGATGCCAGGAGACCAGGGAGATTTAAGGAACGCTGCAATAGTCAGCCGGGAGCTGGTATCCAGCAACGATGGGATCAAATGAGCCTGAGGGCCCCCGCACTTGAACCAGTCGAGTGAGATCAATTAGCGAGAGCCCATGACGCGGTGCAGGAGAGCGTCAGCGAGAGCTCCTTCTGATGGTCAGTCTCTCACCTCTCCTTTATACGGCGCCAGATTCCCAAAGCGCAGTCTCTCGCAGATAGAAGCCAAAGATAAACCCACCGACGCTTGATATTTGGCTTGGAACTGGACACGCGAGATCCAGGACTTGGGAACCCAGGGGCACTAGTGCGATATACGAACACCCTGTGATGTTCTCCTGATACCAAGACAGCAGAGTTTCCGATCACTATGTTCCTGGCGTGAGCTCAGAAATGATCAGATTTCCCTGAATTGACCTGACGGGCCATTTCTGAGCCTCACAGCCTGTAAAGAAAACATGTGACACGAGCAGCTATTCATCACACTGCGTTTTATTAGCCAGAGGCAAATTTGGCAAGGCGTGGCAACATGTTCAAGTTAAAAACATTTTACGCACAAAGTGACTCTGGCATGATGTGGAAGCACTCGGTTTGTTTTGATGTTGGTGATGTATTGCTGGGTGAGAGCCAACAAGGGCATCGTACAAGCCAGCCCAGCTGGGGCAACCTCTCTGCACCAAGTGTACAATCCCAATTTGTACCTTAGCCCTCTGTACACTAGCAATCCTGTACACTAGCAATCCTGCACACCAGCAATCCTGCACACCAGCAATCCTGCACACCAGCAATCCTGTACACTAGCAATCCTGCACACCAGCAATCCTGCACACTAGCAATCCTGCACACTAGCAATCCTGTACACTAGCAATCCTGTACACTAGCAATCCTGTACACTAGCAATCCTGCACACCAGCAATCCTGCACACCAGCAATCCTGTACACTAGCAATCCTGCACACCAGCAATCCTGCACACTAGCAATCCTGCACACTAGCAATCCTGTACACTAGCAATCCTGCACACTAGCAATCCTGTACACTAGCAATCCTGTACACTAGCAATCCTGCACACCAGCAATCCTGCACACTAGCAATCCTGCACACTAGCAATCCTGTACACTAGCAATCCTGTAGTCTAGCAATCCTGTACACTAGCAATCCTGTACACTAGCAATCCTGCACACTAGCAATCCTGTACACTAGCAATCCTGTAGTCTAGCAATCCTGTACACTAGCAATCCTGCACACTAGCAATCCTGCACACTAGCAATCCTGTACACTAGCAATCCTGTAGTCTAGCAATCCTGTACACTAGCAATCCTGTACACTAGCAATCCTGTACACTAGCAATCCTGTACACTAGCAATCCTGCACACTAGCAATCCTGCACACTAGCAATCCTGTACACTAGCAATCCTGCACACTAGCAATCCTGTACACTAGCAATCCTGTACACTCACACACCTTATACACCAACAGCCCTTGCACACCTCTGGCTCCCCTCACACTGAGCCGGCGCCGGCTCCCCTCGCACCGAGCGCCGGCTCCCCTCGCACCGAGCGCCGGCTCCCCTCGCACCGAGCGCCGGCTCCCCTCGCACCGAGCGCCGGCTCCCCTCGCACCGAGCGCCGGCTCCCCTCGCACCGAGCGCCGGCTCCCCTCGCACCGAGCGCCGGCTCCCCTCGCACCGAGCGCCGGCTTCCCCTCGCACCGAGCGCCGGCTCCCCTCGCACCGAGCGCCGGCTCCCCTCGCACCGAGTAATGATTCCATCTTCAGATGGGGATCAGTGCAAAACATTCTCTCTCTGGGTGGGGTTGAATGTGCGGTGTTAATTAGGAAAGGATTTTCTGCAGTGAATCTTGCAGGGCTGTTACGACATGAGCATTAATCTGTTTTGTTCAATTTAACACAAGAATGTGTGTGCTGGGACCCGGCCAGCCCAGCTCGCAGGGGGAGGAGTGCTCAACTCCCAACAACAGGGCACTGGGTTCACATGCAGCCGGCACAGGAACTCTCTTAACCTCATCTGGAAGCTGGCCAATTCCTGGTTGGCCCAACCGTCGGAATCTGACAGTGAAACAACCCACCTCAGCGAGGAGAGAAAGCACCAGTTTAAGTTATCGCTGCCATTTGTTGTGGTGCTGTTTCTGTTGTTATTGAGCAGGCTGGGGGAGTGAGGGGGGGCAATGGAAGAGAATAGAGAGCCAACAGCATGAGAGGTTGTGTGGCCAAGCCTCCAGCCAATTCTCTCCTACTCTACCCAGCTCCAGGACCTGGACACACATTGACACTGGAGAGAGGATCAGAGTTGGAATTTAACAAGGGGAAAAAATAAACTGTCCCAACAATTCATAGAATACATTCCTGGACTTTAAAATCCAAATGCCCCAGACTCCCATCGCAATGTCCCGATGTGCAATGTATGAATCTGGGGGCACGGGGGCCCGGTAGGTTGGGGGGCAATGGGATGTATTCGGATCGTTACAGTACACGGTGATACCACAGGGACTTCTCACATTTCCCCAAAACATCTCACAGTGCCTCATAAAACAAATGACTTTACAAAGTATTTACAGCACAGAAACAGGCCATTCGGCCCAACAGGTCCAAGCCGGTGTTTATACTCCACACAAGCCTCCTCCCACTCTACTTCATCTCACTCTATCAGCGTATCCTTCTATTCCTTTCTCCCTCGTGTACTTATCCAGCTTCCCCTTAAATGCATCCATGCTATTCGCCTCAACCACTTTAAAGTGCAGTAACTGAGGAAATGTGGGAGTTATTCGGTGCACAGCAAGATCCCACCAACAGCAGTGAGGAACACCTTCTGGCTAACTCGTGACGCACAGTGCAACGTTACTCTATCCTTTACACCAGGCCACTAACTGTTTGACACATAATGCACGTTCCGAACGGTGGACTGATTGCCCAATACAGATCTCTGCTTGCTGCGAGTTTCAGCCAGGAGCCTGAATAAACAGAACACACCAGGGGCAGGCCAAGGATATCACCAAAATAAACATCAGCTGAAGCCTCGAAGGTCATCGACCCTCTAGTTACCTTCAATGAAGGTGCAGCAACACTCCGTGCCTGTGCATTCAGACACTCAGAGGATCAGTCACTCCTGCCAGTCTCAATTCACTGCTCCATACAGATCCTTGCTACAATATTTTAAGGAATGTTTGTAGCAGCTTGGATATTTATTAATTTAAATTTTTTTTTAATTTGCTATTTATTCCTGGGAGATTAGAGATTGATCATCAGCCCAGAAGCTGAGGGCTTGCTGAGTGTAACTGTGTGGGGGGGTGGGCTGGGAACAGGAGGGGGATTTAATCAAAGGCTTTTAATAAGTGAATCACATCATGCAAGAGATTGGATTGTTTACGTGGTATTTTCATGAGAAGGCGAGTGACTGAGTGCACAGACAACCAGAACATTTACTGCAGGCATTGGGTTAAACTACCAAACTTACACAACTGGTTTCAAACCCAGGGGGGGGGGGGGGTGAGTGTGTGTGGGGGAGGGGCCATAGTGTGTGTGGGGGGGAGGAGCCGTAGTGTGTGTGGGGGAGGGGCCATAGTGTGTGTGGGGGGGAGGGGCCATAGTGTGTGTGGGGGGGAGGGGCCATAGTGTGTGTGGGAGGAGGGGCCGTAGTGTGTGTGGGGGGGAGGGGCCAAAGTGTGTGTGGGAGGAGGGGCCGTAGTGTGTGTGGGGGGAGGGGCCATAGTGTGTGTGTGGGGGGGGAGGGGCCGTAGTGTGTGTGTGGGGGGAGGGGCCAAAGTGTGTGTGGGAGGAGGGGCCGTAGTGTGTGTGGGGGGGAGGGGACATAGTGTGTGGTGGGGGGAGGGGCCATAGTGTGTGGTGGGGGAGGGGCCATAGTGTGTGGTGGGGGAGGAGCAGTAGTGTGTGGTGGGGGCGGGGCCGTAGTGTGTGTGGGGGGGCGGGGCCATAGTGTGTGTGGGGGAGGGGCCGTAGTGTGTGGGGGGAGGGGCCGTAGTGTGTGGGGGG
>JASTWF010002887.1:0-14871 GCA_030390025.1 Squalus acanthias | reverse complement strand
GGGGGGGACGGGGAGGGGAGGGGGGGACGGGGAGGGGAGGGGGGGACGGGGAGGGGAGGGGGGGACGGGGAGGGGAGGGGGGGACGGGGAGGGGAGGGGGGGACGGGGAGGGGAGGACGGGGACAAGGGGGAGACGGGGTGTGGTGGATGGGGACTGGGGGGGAGACGGGGTGGGCAACATGACCCGGGGGGTGGGGGGGGGGGGGGGAATGGGAGGGAGGGGGAGGAAGGAAGGGATGAAATGGGAGGGGGAGGGGGAGGGAGGAAGGGATGAAATGGGAGGAGAGGGGGGGAGGAATGGGATGGGAGGGAGGGATGGATGAAGGGGTGGGAGGGGGAGGAATGGGAGGGGGAGGGAGAGGGAGGAATGGGAGGGAGAGGGAGGAATGAATGGGATGGGGGAGGAATGGGTTGGGATGGAGGGAGGAAGTGCTGGAGGGAGGGACAAATGTGAGAAGTCGCACAACACCAGGCGACTTCTCACATTTGTCCACCCCAGTCCAACACCGGCATCTCCACATCATGGAGGGAGGGAGTGATGGGAGGGGAGGGGAGAAATGGGAGGCGGAATGGAATAGGGGAATGGAATGAAATGGGGTGGGGGGGGAATGATGGGAGGTGGGCATCACCGTCAAACTCCATCCTGTTCACATACCCAACATCCACACACTTTCTTGCACGAGCCATTGGATGCCGATTAGGAGCAGGAAGGCCTAGTTGATTTGCCCCTCTCTAGCACAGGAGTTCTAGTACTCCAGGGGTGTCAACCTCAATTGATATGGTGAGCCTGCTCTGACATCCTGGCACTTGGCATGGGCCACATTCAGCAGCAGTTAATTGGACACACCGGGGTAGAATTGGTATGTGTTTCGCCCACTTTATCAGTGGAAAATGGACGCAATGTATACTCATTTCTGCGTGCGAGGTTTCACCCCTCCACCAGACGGTTGTGTTTCCAGTCACCCTTCAGTGGATGGCGGCAGTGGGGGGTGACGTCACGAAGCAGGGGGGGAGGGGATGGCTGCTGTGGAAAGAGATTTAAAAGGCTCAGTTCTCTCGGGCTGTTAGAAGTGGTGCCTGGGAGATTCATGCCCCATTCCGGGAGACGAAGCACAGCACACTACGGACCGCATGGAATTGTTCCACGATCAAGATCAGTTCACTCAGCCCTGATCGGGGATTAAACATGCTGCCCTCCCAGACCCTTGGCCAAGTTTCACAAAAGGCACTGCATTTATCTGTAAATTTGTATTAAACAATTAGAAAAACTTGAGCCTGTCACTGCATCAATGAACTGTGGTTTGTGCCGGGCTTATTTCCCCCTTCCCCTTTGTGCTTCTGCTTTGGGCTCCTCTATTCCCCCATCTGGCAGACTGCCTCATTCTGAGCACCGTCAGTATCAGTCAGTGGCAGCGATGAAGATTAATCACTAAATTTGATAGCCATCGTAACCACCTGTGCTCTATGGGCCTTGGTCCTGCCCCTCTACACTGAGACGCTAGTGACAACACTGTCTGCAATTTAATGAGCTTCAGTCTAACAATACTGCACTCACAGAATGCTGAGCAGCTCAAACCTGCCACATCACATATCAATGCTCTGGTTTACAAGGGGTTCTGAAACAAAAAAACTTCAGAGAGTGCGTATGTATTCACAGCCACCTTCAAAAAGGGACTCGCTGCCTGTAAAACAGCGGGTGTGCATATTTAAGCTCTGATCAGCACCTAGAATCATAGAATGGTTACAGCATAGAAGGAGGCCATTCGGCCTTTCGCGCCCATGCCGGCTCTCTGTAAGAGCACTTCAGTTAATCCCGCACCCCGGCCCTTTCCCCGTAGCCCTGCACATTTTTTTACTTCAGGTACTTATCCAATTCCCTTTTGAAATCCATGATTGAATCTGCCTCCACCACCCTTTCAGGCAGTGCATTCCAGATCCTAACCACTCGCTGCGTAAAAGTTTTTCAAGATATCGCCTTTAGTTCTTCTGCCAATCACCTGAAATCTGTGTCCTCTGGTTCTCGACCCTACCGCCGATGGGAACAGTTTCTCTCTACTCTGTCTAGACCCCTCATGATTTTGAACACCTCTATCAAATCTCCTCTCAACCTTCTCTGCTCTAAGGAGAACAACCTCAGCTTCTCCAGTCTATCCACGTAACTGAAGTCCCTCATCCCTGGAACCATTCTCGTAAATCTTTTCTGCACCCTCTCTAAGGCCTTCACATCCTTCCTAAAGTGTGGTGCCCAGAATTGGACACAATATTCCAGTTGAGGCCGAACCAGTATTTTATAAAGGTTCATCATAACGTCCTCGCTTTTGTACTCTAGGCCTCTATTTATGAAGCCCAGGATCCTGTATGCTTTTTTAACTGCTTTCTCAACCTGCCCTGCCACCTGCAACGTACATATATGCCCAGGTCTCTCTGTTCATGCACCCCTTTAGAATTGTACCCTGTATTTTATATTGCCTCTCCTTGTTCTTCCTACCAAAATGTATCACTTCGCACTTTTCTGCCACGTGTCCGCCCATTCCACCAGCCTGTCTATGTCCTCTTGAAGTCAATCACTATCCTCCTCACTGTTCACTATACTTCCAAGTTTTGTGTCATCTGCAAATTTTGAAATTGTGCCCTGTACACCCAAGACCAAGTCATAAATATATATCAAGAAAAGCAGTGGTCATAGTACCGACCCTTGGGGAACACCACTGTATACCGTTCTCCAGTCTGAAAAACAACTGTTCACCACTACTCTCTGTTTCCTGTCACTTAGCCAATTTCGCATCCATGCTGCCATTGTCCCGTTTATTCCATGGGCTTCAACCTTGCTGGTAAGCCGATTATATGGCATTTTATCAAACGCCTTTTGGAAGTCCATGTACACTACATCAACTGCATTGCCCTCATCAACCCTCTCTGTTACCTCATCAAAAAGCTCAATCAAGTTAGTTAAACACTAGTACGATAGCAAAATACTGCGGATGCTGGAAAATTGAAACAACAACAGAAAACGCTGGAAAAACTCAGCAAGCCAGGCAACATCCGTGGAGAGAGAAACAGAGTTAACGTTTCAGGTCGAAACCCTTCATCAGAACTGAGAAAAAAGCAGGAAATGAAACAGATAAAAAAGCAAGGGGGAGGAATAAAAGAACAAAAGGTTAAACACTAGCTTTCCTTAATTAATCCACACTTGTCCAAGTGACTGTTAATTTTGTCCTGGATTATCGTTTCTAAAAGCTTCCCCACTACCAAGGTTCAACTGACTGGTCTGCAGTTACTGGGTTTATCCTTACACCCTTTTTTGAACAAGGGTGTAACATTTGCAATTCTCCAGTCCTCTAGCACCACCTCCGTATCTATGGAGGATTGGAAGATTATGGCCAGAACTTCTGCAATTTCCACCCTCAGCATCCAAGGATGCACCCCAGTTGGTCCTGGTGACTTATCTACTTTAAGTACAGCCAGCCTTTCCAGTGCCTCCTCATCAATTTTTATCCCATCCAGTATCTCAACTACCTCCTCTTTTACTATGACCTTTCGCAGCATCTTCTTCCTTGGTAAAGACAGATGCAAAGTGCTCATTTAGTACCTCAGCCATGCCCTCTAGCTCCATGCGTAGGTCTCCTTTTTGGTCCCTAGTCGGCCCCACCCCTCCTCTTACTACCCACTTATTATTTACATACCTATGGAAGACTTTTGAATTCCCTTTTATGTTAGCTGCCAGTCTATTCCCATACTCTCTCTTTGCCCCTCTTATTTCCTTTTTCACTTCCCCTCTGAACTTTATATATTCAGCCTGCTTCTCACTTGGATTCTCAACCTGACATGTGTCATACGCCCCTCTTTTTCTGCTTCATCTTACTCTCTATCTCGTCATCCAGGGAGCTCTGGTTGCCCTATCTTTCCCTCTCGTGGGAATGTACCTCAACTGTACCCGAACCATCTCCTCTTTAAAGGCAGCCCATTGTTCGATTACAGTTACATCTACCAATCTTTGATTCCAATTTACCCAGGCCAGATCCGTTCTCAACCCACTGAAATTGGTCTTCCTCCAATTAAGTATTTTTACTCTGGATTGCACCCTGTCCTTTTCCATAACTAATCTAAACCTTATGATACTATGATCACTATTCCTAAATGTTCCCCCACTGAAATTTGCTCCACTTGATCTACCTCATTCCCCAGAACCAGATCCAGCAGTGCCTCCTTCCTCGTTGGGCTGGAAACATACTGATCAAGAAAGTTCTCCTGAACACACTTCAGATATTCTTCCCCCTCCCTGCCCTTAACACTATTGCTATCCCAGTCTATATTAGGATAGTTGAAGTTCCCCATTATCACTACTCTATAGTTCTTGCACCTCTCTGTAATTTCCCTGCAAATTTGCTCCTCTATATCCTTCCCACTAGTTGGTGGCCTATAGAATACACCTAGTAGTGTAATGGCACCTCTATTGTTACTTAACTCTAACCAAATAGATTCTGTCCTTGACCCCTCCAGGCCATCCTCTCTTTCCAGCACAGTAATATTCTCCTTAACCAATACTGCCACCCCACTTCCTTTCTTTCCTTCACACCTTATATCCAGGAATATTTAGTACCCACTCCTGCCCTTTTTTGAGATGTCTCCGTTATCGCCACATCATCATATTCCCACGTGGCTATTTATGCCTGCAGCTCACCAACCTTATTTATCACGCTTCGTGCATTTACATAACTATCTTAGACCTTCTTGAATTCTCTCTTAGTCTGACCCCACCTAATACTATTTCTTACTCTAGTACTATCTGTCTCTCCAAATCCTTTGTGCTCCTTATTTCCCGTTTCCAATGCTGCATCCTGGTGCCCATCCACCTGCCAAATTAGTTTAAACCCGCCCCAACAGCACTAGCAAACCCCACCATGAGGATATTGGTCCCGGCTCTGTTGAGGTGCAACCTGTCTGGCCTGTACAAGTCCCACCTCCCCCAGAACCGGTCCCAATGTCCCAGGAATCTAAAGCCCTCCCCTCCTGCACCATCTCTCCAGCCACGCATTCATCTGCTCTATCCTCCTATTTCTATATTCACTAGCTCGTGGCAGCAGGAGTAATCTGGAGATTACTACCTTTGAGGTCCTGCTTTTTAATTTCTTTCCCAGCTCCCTAAAATCTGCCTGCAGGACCTCATCCCTCTTTCTACCTAGGTCGTTGATACCGATATGGACCACGACCTCTGGCTGTTCATCCTCCCGCTTCAGAATGTCCTGCAGTTGCTCAGTGACATCCTCGACCCTGGCACCAGGGAGGCAACATACCATCCTGGAATCACGTCTGCGGCCACAGAAATGCCTGTCTGTTCCCCTAACTATTGAATCTCCTATCACTATTGCTTTCCCGATATTCCTCCTACCCCCTTGTACAGCTGAGTCACCCGTGGCTCTGGCTGTACTCCCCAGAGGAACTATCACCCTCACTCGTATTCAGTACTGAATACCAGTTAGAGAGTGAGATGCACTCAGGGGACTCCTGCACTACCTGCCTGGTCTTCCTTGTCTGTCTGGCAGTCACCCAGTCCCTCTCTTTCTGCACACTCTTATGCTGAAGGGTGACCACCTCCTGAAACGTGCTATCTAAAGTTTTGTTAAAACGGGTACATTGCCCAAAAATTCTCAACAAGCCTCCTGTTCCCCGTTCCTGATGTACCCTGTTCTATGGATGAGAGATGTCACTTTTAACTGTAACTGCAGTACGGTGAAGTGTCAGCATAACCGTGCTGAAAGAGGGGTTGTAGGATAGTGGGAGGGAGTACTGAGGTCTGGGAGTAGCATGCCAGGGTGTAGCGGCGATGGGAGGATGTGTTGTTTGAATGTGATAGTACTAGGGAGGTTGGGGTCTGAGACTGGGAGTCATGAGGTACGGACAGCATGAGGTGTAGGCACATTGGACTGAGTGTGGGGGTATTGGAGAATTGGGAAGGGGGGGCTTACAGCCTCCAGCAGCACTTAGGAAGAGGGTACCAGGCTGTTGGGGAGGGAAGAATCCTGGGGTGTGGGGAGAGTAGCATGGTGACGAGGGTTTTGTTGGGGATGGGTGTCAGCAGTGAGGGAAAAGATATGGGTGCTTGGTGGGGCATGAGCAGTGGAACTTGGCAGGACGGAGTGTGAGGGACAAGCTACTGATGCTTGGGGCAGGAGTGGTGATATGCAGCATCAAGTACAGAGAAAGGGCGAAACAGACAGGCATTCGGAGCGGGAGTGGTGACATGTGGCACAAAGGAGCGGGGAAAAGCAAGGAGATGCAATATGGCAAGAGGGGAGGGGATGGGGAAAGGCATGGGTGCTGCGGTGGGTATGGCTGCTGAGAGGCAACTGGACGGAGTGGAGACAGCAACAACTTGCATTTATATAAAGTCTTTAACATAGTAAAACGTCCCAAGGCACTTCACAGGAGCATTATCAGAAAAAAATCTGACACCGAACCAAATAAGGAGATGTTAGGACAGGTGACCTAAAGCTTGGTCAAAGAGGTAGATTTTAAGGAATGACTTAAAGGAGGTAGAGAGTTGGAGAGGTTTAGGGAGGGAATTCCAGAGCTTAGCGTCCAGGCAGCTGAAGGCATGGCCACCAATGGTGGAGCGATTAAAATCAGGGATGCGCCAGAATTGGAGGAGTGCAGAGATCTCGTTGGGTTAATAACAGAAGAACATAAAGTAAGAGCAGGAGTCGGCCATACGGCCCTTCGAGCCTGCTTCGCCATTCAATAAGATCATGGCTGATCATCGACCTCAACTCCACTTTCCCGCCCTATCTCCATATCCCTTGATTCCCCTAGAGTCCAAAAGTCTATCTATCTCAGCCTTGAATATACTCAAAGACTCAGCATTCTCAGCCCTCTGGGGCAGAGAATTCCAAAGATTCCCAACCCTCTGAGTGAAGAAATTCTTCCTCATCTCAGTCTTAAATAACCTACCCCTTATCCTGAGACTATGCCCCCTAGTTCTAGACACTCCAGCCAGAGGAAACAACCTCTCAGCATCAACCCTGTCAATCCCCTTCAGAATCTTTTATGTTTCAATGAGATCACCTCTCATTCTTCTAAACTCCATTCTACACAATTTCTCATCATAGGACAGCCCTCTCATCCCAGGAATCAATCTAGTGAACCTTCGTTGCACCGCCTCCAAGGCAAGTATATCCTTCCTTAGATAAGGAGACCAAAACTGTGCACAGTACTCCAGTTGCGGTCTCACCAAGGCCCTGTACAATTGTAGCAAGACTTCCTTACTCTTATACTCCAACCCCCTTGCAATAAAGGCCAACATGCCATTTGCCTTCCTTATTGCTTGCTGTACCTGCATGCTAAGCTTTGTGTTTCTTGCACGAGGACACCCAAATCTCTCTGAGCACCAACATTTGAAAGTTTCTCACCATTTAAAAAATATTCTGTTTTTCTATTCTTCCTACCAAAGTGAATAACCTCACATTTCCCTACATTTTACTCCATCTGCCACCTTACTGCCCACTCACTTAGTCTATCTATATCCCTTTGCAGACTCTGTGTTCTCCTCACAGCTTACTGACCCACCTAGCTTTGTATCATCAGCAAACTTGGATACATTACACTCGGTCCCTTCATCTAGGTCATTAATATAGATTGTAAATAGCTGAGTCCCCAACACTGATCCTTGAGGCACCCCACTAGTTACAGCCTGCCAACCTGAAAAAGATCCGTTTATCCCTACTCTCTGTTTTCTGTCCGTTAATCAATCCTCTATCCATGCTACTATATTACCCCCAACCCCATGAGCCCTAATCTTGTGTAATAATCTTTTATGTAGATATATCGATTGCCTTTTGGAAATCCAAATATACTACATCCACAGGCTCCCCTTTATCTATCCTGCTAGTTATATCCTCAAAAAACTCTAATGAATTTGTCAAACACGATTTCCCTTTCATAAAACCATGTTGACTCTGCCTAATCAGGTTATGATTTTCTAAGTGACTTGATGCCACTTCCTTAACAATGGATTCCAGCATTTTCCCGACGACTGATGTCAGGCTAACTGGCCTGTAGTTCCCCATTTTTTCTCTCCTTCCTTTCTTGAATACATTTGCGACCTTTCAACCCGCTGGTACGATTCCAGAATCTAGGGAATTTTGGAAGATCAAAACCAATGCATCTACTATCTCTTCAGCCACCTCTTTTAGAACCCTAGGATGTAGGCCGTCAGGTCCAGGAGATTTGTCGGCTTTTAGTCCCATTAGTTTCTCTAGTACTTTTTCTCCACTTATATTAATTACGTTAAGTTCCTCACCCTCATTAGACCCTTGGTTCCCCACCATTTTTGATATGCTTTTGTGTCTTCTACTGTGAAGACAGATACAAAATATTTGTTTTACGTTTCTGCCATTTCCTTATTCCCCATAATAGTTTCTTCTGTCTCAGCCTCTAAGGGACCAACGTTTACTTTTGCTACTCTTTTCCTTTTTACATACTTGTAGAAACTCTTACAATCTGCTTTTATATTTCTTGCTAGTTTTCTCTCATATTCTATTTTTTCCCTTGTCATCAATTTTTTGGTCAACCTTTGCTGGTTTCTGAAACTCTCCCAATCCTCAGGCTTACTATTATTCTTTGCAACATTATAAGCTTCTTCTTTCAATCTAATGCTATCCTTAACTTCTTTAGTTAGCCACGGTTGGATCACTTTTCCCATGGAGTTTTTGTTTCTCAATGGAATGTATTTTTGTTGAGAATTATGAAATATTTCTTTAAATGCTAGCCACTGCTTATCTACCGCCATACCTTTTCGTCTATTTTTCCAATCTACCTTAGCCAACTCGCCCCTCATACCTATGTAATTGGCTTGATTTAAGTTTAAGACTCTAGTTTCGGACTTAGGCAAGTCACTCTCAAAATTGATGCGAAATTCTATCATATCATGATCATAGTCATACAGCACAGAAAGAGGCCCTTCGGCCCATCGTGTCTGCGCCAGCCATCAAGCCCTGTCTATTCTAATCCCTTTTTACAGCACTTGGTCCGTAGCCTTGTATGTTATGGCGTTTCAAGTGCTCATCTAAATGCTTCTTGAATATTGTGGGGGTTCCTGCCTCTACCACCCTTTCAGGCAGTGAGTTCCAGATTCCAACCACCCTCTGGGTGAAAAAGTTTTTCCTCAAATCCCCTCTAAACCTCCTGCCCCTTACCTTGAAACTACGCCCCCTGATTATTGACCCCTCTACTAAGAGGAAAAGTTCCTTTCTATCTACCCTATCTATGCCCCTCATAATTTCATACACCTCAATCAGATCCCCCCTCAGCCTTCTCTGCTCTAAGGAAAACAACCCCAGCCTGTCCAGTCTCTCTTCATAGCTGAAGCGCGCCAGCCCAGGTAACATCACAAGAATCACAATCCCCACAATGCAGATAGAGGCCATTTCGGCCCATCGAGCCTGCACCGACACATATCCCACCCTTTCCCCGTAACCCCACGTATTAAATCCCCCTAACACTAAGGGTCAATTTATCATAGCAAAATCAACCTAACCCGCACATCTTTCGACTGTGGGAGGAAACCGGAGCACCCGGAGGAAACCCGCGCAGACACGGGGAGAATGTGCAAACTCCACACAGACAGTCACCCGGGGCCGGATTCGAACCCGGGTCCCTGGCGCTGTGAGGCAACAGTGCTAACCACTATGCCACCGTGTTGCCTGGTGAATCTCCTCTGCACCCTCTCCAATGCAATCACATGCTTCCTATAGTGTGGCGACCAGAACTGCACACAGTCTTCCAGCTGTGGCCTAACTAGCATTTTGTACAGCTCCATCATAACCTCCCTGCTCTTATATTCTATGCCTCGGCAAATGAAGGCAAGTATCCCATATGCCTTTTTAACCACCTTATCTACCTGTCCTGCTGCCTTCAGGGATCTATGTACATGCACACCAAGGTCCCTCTGATCCTCTGTCCTTCCTAGGGTCCTACCATTCATTGTGTATTCCCTTGCCTTGTTAGTCCTCCCAAAATGCATCACCTCACACTTTTCAGGGTTAAATTCCATTTGCCACTGTTCTGCCCATCTGACCAACCCGTCTATATCGTCCTGTAGCCGGAGGCTTCCCTCCTCGCTATTTACCACTCCACCAATTTTCGTGTCATCTGCGAACTTACTGATCATACCTCCTACATTCATATCTAAATCATTAATGTACACTACAAACAGCAAGGGACCCAGCACTGATTCCTGCGGTACACCACTGGACACAGGCTTCCAGTCACAAAAACAACCTTCGACCATCACCTTCTGCCTCCTGCCACTAATTTGGATCCAATGTGCCAAATTGCCCTGGATCCCATGGGCTCTTACCTTCTTGACCAGTCTCCCATGCGGGACTTTGTCAAAAGCCTTACTGAAGTCCATGTAGACCACATCAACTGCACTACCCTCATCCACACACCTAGTCACCCCCTCAAAAAATTCAATCAAATTGGTTAGACATAATCGCCCCCTGACAAAGCCATGCTGACTATCCTTGATTAATCCTTGCCTCTCCAAGTGGAGACTAATTCTGTCCCTCAGAATTTTTTCCAATAATTTCCCTACCACTGATGTTAGGCTCACTGGCCTGTAATTCCCTGGTTTATCCCTACTACCCTTCTTGAATAATGGTACTAAGTTAGCTGTCCTCCAGTCCACTGGCACCTCCCCTGTGGCCAGAGAGGTTCTGAAAATTTGTGTCAGAGCCCCTGCAATCTCCTCCCTTGCCTCACACAGCAACCTGGGATACATCTCGTCTGGGCCTGGGGATTTATCCACTTTTAAGCCGCCAAAACCGCTAGTACCTCCTCCCTCTCAATACTAATTTGTTCAAGTATATCACAATCCCCCAACCTGATTTCTATGCCTACATCGTCCTTCTCCATAGTGAACACAGATGCAAAATATTCATTTAAAACCTCACCTACATCTTCCGGCTCGACACAGATTGCCACTTTGGTCCCTAATGGGCCCTACTCTTTCCCTGGTTATCCTCTTGCCCTTAACATACTTATAAAACACCTTGGGATTTTCCTTTATTTTGCCCGCCAGTGTTTGTTCATGCCCCCTCTTTGCTCTCCTAATTCCTTTTTAAGTACCCCCTGCACTTTCTATACTCCTCTACGGCTTCCACTGTTTTTAGTCCTTTGTAGCTGCCAAAAGCCTCCCTTTTTTCCTAATCCATTCTTGTATATCCCTCGACATCCAGGGTTCCCTGGACGTGTTGGTCCCACCCTTGACCGTTACGGGAACATGTTGCCGCTGTACTCTCTTTATTTCCTTTCTGAATGACTCCCACTGCTCTGATGTGGATTTTCTTACAAGTAGCTGATCCCAGTCCACTTTGGCCAGATCCTGCCTTATCATATTAAAATTGGCCTTCCCCCAATTTAGAACCTTTATTTCCGGTCCATCTTTGTCCTTTTCCATGACTACCTTAAATCTCACTGAATTATGGTCACTGTCACCAAAATGCTCTCCTACTGACACTTCTACCATTTGCCCGGCTACATTCCCTAGATATAGGTCTAGTACCGCCCCCACTCTTGTAGGACTTTGTACATGCTGGCTCAAAAAGCTCTCCTGGATGCACTTTAAGAATTCCGCACCCTCTAAGCCTTTCACACTCTGACTATCCCAGTTAATATTGGGGAAGTTGAAATCCCCTACTATTATTACCCTATTATTTCTACACTTCTCTGAGATTTGCCTACATATCTGTTCCTCTATCTCCCCCTGACTGTTTGATTTTAATTAGATTTTTATATTCTCATCCTTGTTTTCAAATCCCTCCATGGCCTCCCACCCCCTCCCCCTCACTCTGCCCCTATGAGATTGCTAATTAACCCTGTGTCATTACACAATACAAGATCTAAAATAGCCTGTTCCCTGGTTGGTTTCATGACATATTGTTCTAGGAAACAGTTCCGAATGCATTCCATGAACTCGTCCTCCAGACTATCTTTGCCAATTTGATTTGTCCAGTCTATATGAAGATTAAAGTCCCCCGAGATTATTGCATTACCTTCGTTGCAAGCTCCTACTATTTCTTGATTAATATTCTGTCCAACGGTATAGCTACTGTTAGGGGGCCTATATACTACTCCTACCAGTGTTTTCTGCTCCTTGTAATTCCTTATCTCCACCCATACTGATTTTACTTCCTGATCTTCCGAGCCGAGATCCTTTCTCGTTACTGTCCTTATGTCATCCTTTATTATCAGGGATTGAGGTGGTTACAGGGATAGGGGGTGGGAGGCCATGGAGGGATTTGAAAACAAGGATGAGAATATAAAAATCTAATTAAAATCAGTATTTAAATACAAAGAGAATTGACATGACTTACCCAGTGAAGAGATCCGATGCACAATTTGGTAGCGAGGAGTGGAATTGTGGGATCATCTGGTTTGAGCCTTATACATTCCCTCAGTACCCTCACTGCCCGGGCAGACTAGGGCAAGACAATGGTAGAAAAATATTCTGTTTTAAAATTATTCATAGACCTAACTGTCTCAATTTATATTTTCATTTTGCTTCTTCTGGGTCTCATCCAGCTACGTCAGGAACCAGGAGAAACTGAGAACGACTTTACAGCTTCAGTTCCAACTGTCACACTTAGTATCATAGAATTATACAGCACAGAAGGAGGCCATTCAGACCATTGTGCCTCTGTCGGAGGTGCTGTCTTTCGGATGAGACGTTAAACCGAGACCCTGTTGACCTTCTCAAGTTGGTGTAAAATATCCCATTGGCATATTCGAAGACGACTAGGGGAGTTCTCCCCGGTGTCCTGACCAAGATTTATCCTTCAACCAACACCTAAAACAGATTATCAGGTCATTATCTCATTGCTGTTTGTGGAACCTGGCTGTGCACAAATTGGCTGTCGCACTTCCTACATTGAGTGGTAAAGACAGACTTTGAAGTTATAGCTCCTTTCACAACCTCACGACATCCCAAAGCGCTTTACAGCCAAATGAAGTACTTTTGAAGTGTAGTCACTGTTCTAATGTAGGAAATGCAGCAGCCAATTTGCGCACAGCAAGCTCCCACAAGCAGGAATGAGATAAATGACCAGGTAAACTGTTTTGGTGAAGTGTATTGAGGGATAAATATTGGCTAGGACACCGGGGAGAACTCCCCTGCTCTTCTTCGAAATAGTGCCGTGGGATCTTTTACAGTCACCTGAGAAAGCAGACGGAGCCTCGATTTAACCTCTTGTCTGAAAGACAGCGCCTCTGACAGTGCAGCACTCCCTCAGAGGAAATACAGGAAACTCTTTCATATCCAGCACCGACGGGACCGGGATGGTGCCGGTTGATTAAAAATTCCGGATAACGGAGAGGTATATCTACTGAGGCTATTTTTAACAAAGAAAAATAAAAAATCAAGAAATGTGCAGTATAATTGGGTACTCCCCTACAGAATGTTGTGTTAAATGGATGGTGGAAGATGCTTGATTAAGTACAGTAATGCCAGTTGAGGGTAATCCATAACTCTAATTACTTAACAGGAAAACAAAACTTATAAACGACTGTATACTGTAGTTTTCGGAGTATGAATTCTGCCGGTTATTAGAGAATTCCGGATATTTAGGTGCCGTTTAAACTGAGAGTTTCCTGTATAGCAGAGTAAAAAACTAATGGAAAATAATTGTTTTGGCTGTTGCAATTTTATGTGAATTGATTTAAAAATATATTGCCCCAACTCACATTTATTTAATTTGTACTCACCTTGCCTGCAGCCATCAGCGACAATGCAAACTGGTACCAAAGGTGAAACTCTTCAAATGTAAACTTCATCGCTCGTTCCAAGCACTAGAAATGAAGAAAATTAAAACACCTTCATTTCAAAATCTCTCGCATTTGCTTCAATATCTACTTCTCAACTGTTGAAAAGAAACTTTTTTCATGATTCTCAAAGGCTGCGTTCAGACTGTGAAATGTGGCAGCCGTGTGAAGCCCAATGAAGCTGCAGTGAAAATCTGGACCCCAAGGCTCGGCATGACCCCAGAACGAAGTGGAGCGAGACGCCCTTCTCCAGGCACTTTAGTAGTGGTGAGGAGCAAAACTGACCTGACCAATACTAAAGTTCCAGTGTAATTGCAGCCTAATAAGTGTGCTTCAGCCCATCTGCTGCTGAAACCCTGCCTTTGTTAGCTCCAGACTCGATTATTCCAATGCTCTCCTGGTCGGCCTCCCATTTTCCACCCTCCATAAACTTGAGCTCATCCAAAACTCTGCTGCCGTATCCTAACTCGCACCAATTCCTATTCATCCATCACTGCTGTGTTTGCTGACCTACATTGGCTCCCGGTCCAGCAATTTTAAAATTCTCATCCTAGTTTTCAAATCCCTCCATAGCCTCGCCCCTCCCCATCTCGGTAACCTCCTCCTGCCCTACAACCCTCCAGGAGCTCTGCATTGCTCCGATTCTGGCTTCTTGTGCAATGCCGATTTTCATCGCTCCACCACTGGCGGCCGTGCCTTCAGTTGCCTGGGCCCTAAGCTCTGGAATCCCCTTCTCAAACCTCTCCTCCTCTAAGACGCTCCTTAAAACCTACACCTTTGACAAGCTTTTGGTCAGCTGTCCTAATATCACCTTATGTTGCTCGGTGTCACATTCTGTTTGATAACGCTTCTGTTACGCACTTTGGGACGTTTTATTATGTTCAAGGTGTTATAGAAATGCAAGTAGTTCTTGTTGCAGAAAGGTTGCTGTCAGTTTGCCGATTTTTTAAAATAGATTTGTTCCTGGGATGTGGGCGTCACTGGCAAGGCCAGCATTTATTGCCCATCCCTAATTGCCCTTAACGATTCATAACATAACACATGTTCCAGACAGCC
>JASTWF010002886.1:0-14894 GCA_030390025.1 Squalus acanthias | reverse complement strand
CCCAGCGTGGGAGTGGCATGATTTCACGGTGACCCATGGCATTTGTTAAGTTCGTGTCTTGGAGCCGAGCCGGGAATAGCTCACTGACCTTTCGATGCCTGGCTCTCCCGCATGATATCAGTGGCCTGGGTGTAAATGCCAGGGGGCTCGGGTTCCAATTTCCGAGCCCCCCACGCTCCCAGCAACAACGTGAATGGCTGCCTCAGCAACTTAACGCAAATGTTTGATTTTTGTTGAGACTGAGCCGGGGCAGCAGAGGGAGACGAGATTGCGAGTCAGTTGGCCGAGTGAAATGACCCCCAGCTCCTGCTCCTGACCTTCACACCCTGTGCGTATCCTGTTCACTTCCGCCCACCGCCACATTGCCTGCCCGTGCCCCCCCCCCCCGGCAGCGCTGGACCCCATCTCACTGCCCTAGTTAAATGCAACTCCTTCCCACGGGGACGCTCGCCAACGTTGGAGTAACGCTGAGTGCTGGTCGCACTGGAGATGAGTTCTGGGAGGGTTGTCGGGCCGGAGCAGGTACGAGATGAGGGGTGGCGACAGCCGCCATCTTGCGGATGAGCCGAGTTGTGGATTTTGATATTGCTGTTTGGCTGTGGGGGGCATCGCAGCAGAGATGCCCAGGCAAGGGCAGCGGGTGCGGGAGACGCTGGGGGTGGGGGGGTTGGTGGGTGATATGGGTCCCTGGAGGGACAGTGCTGAGCTGATTTGACTCTCTCTCTCTCTCTCTCTCGCCTCCTTTCCCTCCTCAGAGGTGGTGTGCGGAGTCCCTGCCCCCTACATTGACTTCATCCGCCAGACCCTGGACCACAAGTACGGCGTGGCCGCGCAGAACTGCTACAAGGTGGCGTCTGGAGCTTTCACCGGGGAGATCAGGTACCACGTGGGCCGGGGTGACGGGCTCTGCCGGGCTAGGAGCAGGGCTCTCTCCAATCCAGCTCCCCCTCTCTCTCCCCCACTGCCAGAACCCTGAGGGGACCCCTTACCCTCGCGGGCGCGCACACCACCTCCCCATCGCCGCCCGAGGGTGGACCTCTTTCTCTCTTCCCTCCGCCCCCCCCCCCCCCACTGCCCGTCCAAGGAGACTTCTTCCTCCTCTCCCCCCCCACCATTACATCCCTTTCCTCCCCCATCTGAGGGGACGCCTCCCCCTTTATCCCGTGGTGTGGTACCCCCACTCTCCGTGTCCCACCCCCCCTCCACTTCTGTCTCCTGAGAGGACCCCTCCCCCTTTCGTCCCTCTCTTCTCCGCACCCCCCCCCCCCCAAACCGCTGCGCGAGGGGACCACTCCCCCTCTCGTCCTGTCTCTCTTCCGCCCGCCAACCCCCCGAGGGGGTCCTCTCCCCTTTCATCCTGTGGTGTCCTCCCCACCCGAGGGGAACCCGCCTCTTCTTCTCCCTACCCCCCCCCCCCCCCCCCAACCTGAGGGTGCCCCTCCCCGTGTGTTCCCGTTCTCCGGCTCCCTGAGGGGACCACTCCCAGAGGTCTTACCCCCCCCATCCCTCTTACCCCCGCCACCGCTGCCCGAGGGACCCCTCCCCGTGTGTCCCCATCCTGCTCCCTGAGGGGACCCCTCCCCGAGGTCTTCCCCGCTCCCGCCACCCGAATGACCCCTCGCCCTTTCATCCCCCCGCCGACCGAGGGGACCCCCCCCCTGCCCTTTCACTGGGACTGCTCCGCCCGTCTGTCCATCTGTGCTTGGAGCCAGCAAGATGGACTAAAGCCTTGACTTTGTGTTCTCAGCCCGGCGATGATCAAGGACTGCGGGGCCACCTGGGTGATCCTGGGCCACTCGGAGCGACGCCACGTCTTTGGGGAGTGCGACGCGGTAAGAAACCGAGTCACAGCGCGTCGCAATCAAATTCTTATCGCTCGTTGTGAGGGAGGCACTTTCTGTGTGTGTGTCGCTCTACAGTCTGAACATCACTGATCGTCTGAATGCTCGGGCAGCATGGGTTAGATACAGAGTAAGGCTCCCTCTACACTGTCCCATCTAACACTCCCAAGGCAGGTACAGCACGGGTTAGATACAGAGTAAAGCTCCCTCTACACTGTCCCATCAAACACTCCCAGGGCAGGTACAGCACGGGTTAGATACAGAGTAAAGCTCCCTCTACACTGTCCCATCAAACACTCCCAGGGCAGGTACAGCACGGACTAGATACAGAGTAAAGCTCCCTCTACACTGTCCCATCAAACACTCCCAGGGCAGGTACAGCACGGACTAGATACAGAGTAAAGCTCCCTCTACACTGTCCCGTCAAACACTCCCAGGGCAGGTACAGCACGGACTAGATACAGAGTAAAGCTCCCTCTACACTGTCCCATCAAAAAATCCCAGGGCAGGTACAGCACGGGTTAGATACAGAGTAAAGCTCCCTCTACACTGTCCCATCAAACACTCCCAGGGCAGGTACAGCACGGGTTAGATACAGAGTAAAGCTCCCACTACACTCTCCCATCAAACACTCCCAGGGCAGGTACAGCACGGGTTAGATACAGAGTAAAGCTCCCACTACACTCTCCCATCAAACACTCCCAGGGCAGGTACAGCATGGGTTAGATACAGAGTAAAGCTCCCTCTACACTACAGAGAGTAGGAAGAAACGAGTTATTTTTGTGTTGGCAGCCTGTAACTAGTGGAGTACCACAAGGATCCGTGCTTGGGCCTCAGCTATTTACAATCTGTTTCAATGATTTAGATGAGGGTTCTGAGTGCAGTGTATCTAAGTTTGCTGACTATACAAAGCTAGGTGGGAAATAAGTTGTGAGGAGGATACAAAGAGGCTGCAAAGCGATACAGACAGACTAAGTGAGTGGGCAAGAACATGGCAAACGGGATATAATGTGGAGAAATGTGAAGTTATCCACTTGGGTAGGCAAAATAGAAAAGCAGAGTATTTTTTAAAAGGTGAGAGATTGGGAAATGTTGGTGTTCAGAGGGACCTGGGTGTCCTTGTACACCATTCACTGAACTTTAACCTACAGGTACACTAAACAATTAGGAAAGCAAATGGTATGTTAGCCTTTATTACAGAAGGATTGGAGTATAAGAGTAAAGAAATCTTACTGCAATTATATCGGGCCCTGGTGAGACACCTGGCGTACTATGTACAGTCTTGGTCTCCTTATCTAAGGAAGGATATACTTGTCTTGGAGGGAGTGCAATGAAGGTTCACCAGACTGGTTCCTGGGTTGGGGGAGTTGTCCTTCGAGGAGAGATTGTGTAGACTCGGCCTAATCAACGGATCAGATCAAAGCTCTGCAGTCCTGCCACACCCAGTCGCGAATGGTGGTGGACTGTTAAACAACTAACGGAAGGAGGAGGCTCCATGAATATCCCCATCCTCAATGATGGTGGAGCCCAGCACGTGAGTGCAAAGGACAAGGCTGAAGCGTTTGCAGCCAGAAGTGCCGAGTGGATGATCCATATCGGCCTCCTCCTGAGGTCCCCACCATCACAACCCAGTCTTCAGCCAATTCGATTCACTCCACGTGATATCAAGAAACGGCTGAGCGCACTGGATACAGCAAAGGCTATGGGCTCTGACAACATCCCGGCTGTCGTGCTAAAGACTTGTGCTCCAGAACTAGCCGCGCCTAACAGCCAAGCTGTTCCAGTACAGCTATAACACTGGCATCTATCCGACAATGTGGAAAACTGCCCAGGTTTGTCCTGTCAACAAAAAGCAGGACAAATCCAATCCGGCCAATTACCGCCCCATGAGTCTACTCTCAATCATCAGCAAAGTGATGGAAGGTGTCGTCGACAGTGCTATCAAGCGGCACTTACTCACTGATGCCCAGTTTAGGTTCCGCCAGGACCACTCGGCTCCTGACCTCATTACAGCCTTGGTCCAAACATGGACAAAGGAGCTGAATTCCAGAGGTGAGGTGAGAGTGACTGCCCTTGACATCAAGTCAGCATTTGACCGAGTGTGGCGTCAAGGAGCCCTAGTAAAATGGAAGTCAATGGGAATCGGGGGGGAAAACTCTCCACTGGCCGGAGTCATACCTAGCACAAAGGAAGATGGTTGTGGTGGTTGAAGGTCAATCATCACAGCCCCAGGACATCACTGCAGGAGTTCCTCAGGGCAGTGTCCTAGGCCCAACCAGCTTCAGCTGCTTCATCAATGACCTTCCCTCCAACATAAGGTCAGAAGTGGGGATGTTTGCTGATGACTGCACAGGGTTCAGTGCCATTTGCAACTCCTCAGATAATGAAGCAGTCCATGCCTGCATGCAACAAGACCTGGATGACATTCAGGCTTAGGCTGATGAGTGACAGGTAATATTCATAGGATTACATAAGAGATATGGCACAGAAACAGGCCATTAGGGCCAACCAGTCCCTGCCTCCTTCTGTCTTTCCTCATCTAAATCTATCCGCGTAACCCTCTATTCCCTTCTCCCTCATATGTTTGTCTAGCCTCCCCTTAAATGCATCGATACTATTCGCTTCAACCACTCCCTGTGGTAGCGAGTTCCACATTCTCACCACTCTCTGGGTAAAGAAGTTTCTTCCGAATTCCCTATTGGATTTCTTGGTGACTATCTTATATTGATGGCCTCTAGTTATGCTCTTCCCCACAAGTGGAAACATTCTCTCTGTGTCCACTCTATCAAAACCTTTCATAATTATAAAGACCTCGATTAGGTCACCCCTCAGCTGCCTTTTTTCAAGGGAAAAGAGACCCAGCCTGTTCATCCTTTCCTGATATGTACACCCTCGCATTTCTGGTATCATCCTTGTAAATCTTCTCTGCACCCTCTCCAGTGCCTCTATATCCTTTTTATAATATGGCGACCAGAACTGTACGCAGTACTCTAAGTGTGGTCTAACTAAGGTTCGGTACAGGTTTAGCATAACTTCCCTAATTTTCAATTCTATCCCTCCAGAAATAAAACCGAGTGCTTGGTTTGCATTTTTAATGGCCTTGCTAACCTGTGGCGCATCTTTTAGTGATTCGTGTATTTGTGCTCCGAGATCCCTTTGTTCCTCTACCCCACCTAGACTCGTGACCTCCCTATTCTTCCTACCAAAATATAATACCTCATACTGTGTTGAACTTCATTTGCCAATTATTTGCCCATTCTGCAAGTTTATTAATGTCCTCCTGTAATTTGTTGCAGTCCTCTTCAGTATTGACTATCCCACCCAATTTGGTATCATCCTCAAATTTAGAAATTGTTTTTGATTCCAAAGTCTAAATCGTTAATATAAATTGTGAACAATAGTGGTCCCAGCACTGATCCTTGTGGAACACCACTACCCACCTTCTGCCACTGTGAATAGCTACCCTTTACTCCCACTCTCTGCTTTCTGTCTTGAAGCCAGCTAGCAATCCATTCTGTTACTTGTCCCCTGACTCTGCATTCTCTGACCTTGTTCATTAGTCTATTATGAGGTACCTTATCGAAGACTTTTTGAAAATCTAGATAAGTTACATTTAGATTCGTGCCAGGCAATGACTATCTCCAACAAGCGAGTGTCTAACCACCGCCCCTTGACATTCAACAGTATTACCATCACCAAATCCCCCACCATCAACATCCTGGGGGTCACCATTGACCAGAAACTTAACTGGACCAGCCACATCAATACTGTGGCAACAAGAGCAGGTCAGAGGCTAGGTATTCTGCAGCGAGTGTCTCACATGCTGACTCCCCAAAGCCTTTCCACCATCTACAAGGCACAAGTAAGGAGTGCGATGGAATACTCTCCACTTGCCTGGATGAGTGCAGCTCCAACAACATTCAAGAAGCTCGACACCATCCAGGACAAAGAAGCCCGCTTGATTGGCACCCCATCCACCACCTTAAACATTCACTCCCTCCATCACCGGCGTACCGTGGCTGCAGTGTGTACCATCTACAAGATGCACTGCAGCAACTCGCCAAGGCTTCTTCGGCAGCACCTCCCAAACCCGCGACCTCTTCCACCTAGAAGGACAAGGGCAGCAGGCGCATGGGAACACCACCACCTCCAAGTTCCCCTCCAAATCACACACCATCCTGACTTGGAAGTATATCGCCGATCCTTCATTGTCACTGGGTCAAAATCCTGGAACTCCCTCCCTAACAGCACTGTGGGAGTACCTTCACCACACGGACTGCAGCGGTTCAAGAAGGCGGCTCACCACCACCTTCTCAAGGGCAACTAGGGATGGGCAATAAATGCTGGCCGTGCCAGCGAAGCCCACATCCCATAAACGAATAATAAAAAAAAAATATCCCTAGAGTTCAGAATAATGAGAGGTGATCTCATCGAAACATATAAAATTCCTAAGGGGTTTGACGGGGTAGATGCAGGGAGGATGCTTCCCCTGGCTGGGAAGTCTAGAACCAGGGGTCGCAGTCTCAGAATAAGGGGTTGGACATTTCAGACTGAGGAAGAATTTCTTCACTGAGGGTGGTGAATCTTTTGAATTCTCTACCCCAGAGGGCTGTGGATGCTCAGTCGTTGAGTATATTCAAGGCAGAGAACAATTGATTTTGGCTATTAAGGGAATTGAGGGATATGGGCATAGTGCAGTAAGGTGGAGTTGAGGTAGCTTTGATCTTATTGAATGGCAGAGCAGGCTCGAAGCTGAATGGCCTACTCCTGCTCCTATTTGTTGTGTTCTTATGTACACTGTCCCATCAAACACTCCCAGAGCCGGTACAGCACGGGTTAGATACAGAGTAAAGCTCCCTCTACACTGTCCCATCAAACACTCCCAGAGCCGGTACAGCACGGGTTAGATACAGAGTAAAGCTCCCTCTACACTGTCCCATCAAACACTCCCAGAGCCGGTACAGCACGGGTTAGATACAGAGTAAAGCTCCCTCTACACTGTCCCATCAAACACTCCCAGAGCCGGTACAGCACGGGTTAGATACAGAGTAAAGCTCCCTCTACACTGTCCCATCAAACACTCCCAGAGCCGGTACAGCACGGGTTAGATACAGAGTAAAGCTCCCTCTACACTGTCCCATCAAACACTCCCAGGGCAGGTACAGCACGGGTTAGATACAGAGTAAAGCTCCGTAGCCCTGTGTCGATCCCACTCTGACCCAACAGGCCTGTATCAATCTAAGCCCAGTGGTTTGAACCCACGTCCTCAATGGGGTTAGAGGGGGCGTTCGGGAGGTACTATGAATGGCCGACTGACCCCTGCGTTTGGGAGGGAAGAAGTTGGCCGGGGTGCCTGCTCCCGAGCTAGGTCCGAGGGACGATTCGAGCGAGGTAAACTGGAGGGGTGGGATTGGTGGCGGTGGTGGTGTGGGCGGGGTGGACTCGGATGTAAAACATGTCTCACTTTATAATGGGGACGTGGCAGTGTAATTGCACCCTTCAGCCTGGCAGTGGCGCTGTGACAAGGGTTGGATGTACAGATGTCGTTCTCATAGTCGATGCAGACTTAACGGGGAACTCTGGGGGGGTTGGGGTCGGGGGTTAACGGCAAACGGCTAATAAAATCTCTGTTCCCGGCTGTGCTTTTCCGCCATAATTTACCTTCCACCGCCCCCCCTGCTTTCCCTCCCTTCTTCTCTGATTCTTGCAGCTGGTTGGCCAGAAGGTGGCACATGCCCTGGAACAGGGCCTGGGGGTCATCGCCTGCGTGGGGGAGAAGCTGGACGAGCGAGAGGCTGGGTCCACGGACAAAGTGGTTTACGAGCAGGTCAAGGTCATCTCAGGTACAGAGAGCGCCGCTCGGGAGGGAGCGCGGCACTGTCGGAGGGGCAGTACCGAGGGAGCGCGGCACTGTCGGATGGGCAGTACTGAGGGAGCGCTGCACTGTGGGAGGGGCAGTACTGTGGGAGCGCTGCACTGTCGGAGAGGCAGTACTGAGGGAGTGCTGCACTGTCGGAGGGGCAGTACTGAGGGGAGCGCTGCACTGTCGGAGGGGCAGTACTGAGGGAGCGCTACACTGTCGGAGGAGCAGTACTGAGGGAGCGCTGCACTGTCGGAGGGGCAGTACTGAGGGAGCGCTGCACTGTCGGAGGAGCAGTACTGAGGGAGCGCTACACTGTCGGAGGGGCAGTACTGATGGAGCGCTACACTGTCGGAGGAGCAGTACTGATGGAGCGCTACACTGTCGGAGGAGCAGTACTGAGGGAGCGCTGCACTGTCGGGCAGTACTGAGGGAGCGCTGCGCTGTCGGGCAGTACTGAGGGAGCGCTGCACTGTCGGGCAGTACTGAGGGAGCGCTGCACTGTCGGGCAGTACTGAGGGAGCGCTGCACTGTCGGGCAGTACTGAGGGAGCGCTGCACTGTCGGGCAGTACTGAGGGAGCGCTGCACTGTCGGGCAGTACTGAGGGAGCGCTGCACTGTCGGGCAGTACTGAGGGAGCGCTGCACTGTCGGGCAGTACTGAGGGAGCGCTGCACTGTCGGGCAGTACTGAGGGAGCGCTGCACTGTCGGAGGGGCAGTACTGAGGGAGCGCTGCACTGTCGGAGGGGCAGTACTGAGGGAGCGCTGCACTGTCGGAGGGGCAGTACTGAGGGAGCACTGCGCTGTCGGAGGGGCAGTACTGAGGGAGCGCTGCACTGTCGGAGGGGCAGTACTGAGGGAGCGCCGCACTGTCGGAGGGGCAGTACTGAGGGAGCGCTGCACTGTCGGAGGGGCAGTACTGAGGGAGCTCTGCGCTGTCGGAGGGGCAGTACTGAGGGAGCGCTGCACTGTCGGAGGGGCAGTACTGAGGGAGCGCTGCACTGTCGGGCAGTACTGAGGGAGCGCTGCACTGTCGGAGGGGCAGTACTGAGGGAGCGCCGCACTGTCGGAGGGGCAGTACTGAGGGAGCGCCGCACTGTCGGAGGGGCAGTACTGAGGGAGTGCCGCACTGTGGGAGGGGCAGTACTGAGGGAGCGCTGCACTGTCGGAGGGGCAGTACTGATGGAGCGCTACACTGTCGGAGGAGCAGTACTGATGGAGCGCTACACTGTCGGAGGAGCAGTACTGAGGGAGCGCTGCGCTGTCGGGCAGTACTGAGGGAGCGCTGCGCTGTCGGGCAGTACTGAGGGAGCGCCGCACTGTCGGGCAGTACTGAGGGAGCGCCGCACTGTCGGGCAGTACTGAGGGAGCGCCGCACTGTCGGGCAGTACTGAGGGAGCGCTGCACTGTCGGAGGGGCAGTACTGAGGGAGCGCTGCACTGTCGGAGGGGCAGTACTGAGGGAGCACTGCGCTGTCGGAGGGGCAGTACTGAGGGAGCGCCGCACTGTCGGAGGGGCAGTACTGAGGGAGTGCTACACTGTCGGAGGAGCAGTGCTGATGGAGCGCTACACTGTCGGAGGAGCAGTACTGAGGGAGCGCTGCACTGTCGGGCAGTACTGAGGGAGCGCTGCGCTGTCGGGCAGTACTGAGGGAGCGCCGCACTGTCGGGCAGTACTGAGGGAGCGCTGCACTGTCGGGCAGTACTGAGGGAGCGCTGCACTGTCGGGCAGTACTGAGGGAGCGCTGCACTGTCGGAGGGGCAGTACTGAGGGAGCGCTGCACTGTCGGAGGGGCAGTACTGACGGAGCGCTGCACTGTCGGAGGGGCAGTACTGAGGGAGTGCACACTGTCAGAGGGGCAGTACTGACGGAGCGCTGCACTGTCGGAGGGGCAGTACTGAGGGAGCGCTGCACTGTTGGAGGGGCGGTACTGAGGGAGTGCTACACTGTCGGAGGAGCAGTGCTGATGGAGCGCTACACTGTCGGAGGAGCAGTACTGAGGGAGCGCTGCACTGTCGGGCAGTACTGAGGGAGCGCTGCGCTGTCGGGCAGTACTGAGGGAGCGCCGCACTGTCGGGCAGTACTGAGGGAGCGCTGCACTGTCGGGCAGTACTGAGGGAGCGCTGCACTGTCGGGCAGTACTGAGGGAGCGCTGCACTGTCGGAGGGGCAGTACTGAGGGAGCGCTGCACTGTCGGAGGGGCAGTACTGACGGAGCGCTGCACTGTCGGAGGGGCAGTACTGAGGGAGTGCACACTGTCAGAGGGGCAGTACTGACGGAGCGCTGCACTGTCGGAGGGGCAGTACTGAGGGAGCGCTGCACTGTTGGAGGGGCGGTACTGAGGGAGCGCTGCACTGTCGGAGGGGCAGTACTGACGGAGCGCTGCGCTGTCGGAGGGGCAGTACTGAGGGAGTGCACACTGTCAGAGGGGCAGTACTGACGGAGCGCTGCACTGTCGGAGGGGCAGTACTGAGGGAGCGCTGCACTGTTGGAGGGGCGGTACTGAGGGAGCGCTGCACTGTCGGAGGGGCAGTACTGAGGGAGCGCTGCACTGTCGGAGGGTCAGTACTGAGGGAGCGTTGCACTGTCGGAGGGTCAGTACTGAGGGAGCGCTGCATTGTCGGAGGGGCAGTACTGAGGGGGTGCTGCACTGTCGGAGGGGCAGTACTGAGGGAGCGCGGCACTGTCGGAGGGACAGTACTGAGGGAGCGCTGCACTGTCGGAGGGGCAGTACTGAGGGAGTGCTGCACTGTCGGAGGGGCAGTACTGAGGGAGCACTGCACTGTCGGAGGGGCAGTACTGAGGGAGTGCTGCACTGTCGGAGGGGCAGTACTGAGGGAGCGTTGCATTGTCGAACGTGCCGTCTTTCGGGATGAGCTGTTAAACCGAGGCCCCGTCTGCCCTCTCGGGCGGAGGTAAAAGATCCCACTGCGACTACTTGAAGAGCTGGGGAGTTCTCCCCAGTGTCCTGGGCCACGATTTGTCCCACAACCAACATAACTCATTAAAAATAAAAAATGAACTGGGCAGCCCATTGCTGTTTGTGGGAGCTTGCTGTGCGCAAATTGGCTGCCTCGTTTCCTACCTTGCAACAGTGACCACGCTTCAAGATGACTTCATTGGCTGTAATGCGCTTCGGGGCGTCCTAAAGTCGCTTGTCTTTGAGGCCGCGCCGACCGCTCCGGTACTGATCGCTGTCTTGATGATTTCTGCTTGTCTTTTCTCTGCAGCCAACGTGAAGGACTGGGCGAAGGTGGTGCTGGCCTATGAACCCGTGTGGGCGATCGGTACCGGCAAGACGGCCACCCCTCAGCAGGTCAGTGAGGGGTACGGGAGGGGTGGGGGGGGGGGGGGGAAACTGGGACCTCGCAGGTCAGTGAGGGTATAGGGGGACACGGGGGGAAACTGGTCCCTCGCAGGTCAGTGAGGGTATAGGGGGGCCCGGGGGAAACTGGCCCCTCGCAGGTCAGTGAGGGTATAGGGGGGCCCGGGGGAAACTGGGACCTCGCAGGTCAGTGAGGGTATAGGGGGGCAATGGGGGAAACTGGGACCTCGCAGGTCAGTGAGGGTATAGGGGGACACGGGGGAAACTGGGACCTCGCAGGTCAGTGAGGGTATAGGGGGACCTGGGGGAAACTGGCCCCTCGCAGGTCAGTGAGGGTATGGGGGGGCCGGGGGAAACTGGGACCTCGCAGGTCAGTGAGGGTATAGGGGGACACGGGGGAAACTGGTCCCTCGCAGGTCAGTGAGGGTGTAGGGGGACACGGGGGAAACGGACCTCGCAGGTCAGTGAGGGTATAGGGGGACACGGGGGAAACTGGGACCTCGCAGGTCAGTGAGGGTGTAGGGGGACACGGGGGAAACGGACCTCGCAGGTCAGTGAGGGTATAGGGGGACACGGGGGAAACGGACCTCGCAGGTCAGTGAGGGTAGAGGGGGACACGGGGGAAACTGGGACCTCGCAGGTCAGTGAGGGTATAGGGGGGCCCGGGGGAAACTGGGACCTCGCAGGTCAGTGAGGGTATAGGGGGACACGGGGGAATCTGGGACCTCGCAGGTCAGTGAGGGTATAGGGGGACACGGGGGAAACTGGCCCCTTGCAGGTCAGTGAGTGTATAGGGGGACACGGGGGAATCTGGGACCTCGCAGGTCAGTGAGTGTATACGGGGACACGGGGGAAACTGGGACCTCGCAGGTCAGTGAGAGGAAAGGGGGGCCCGGGGGTAACTGGGACCTCGCAGGTCAGTGAGGGTATAGGGGGGCAATGGGGGAAACTGGGACCTCGCAGGTCAGTGAGGGTATAGGGTGACACGGGGGGAAACTGCCCCCTCGCAGGTCAGTGAGGGTATTGGGGGACACGGGGGAAACTGGGACCTCGCAGGTCAGTGAGGGTATAGGGGGGCCCGGGGGAAACTGGGACCTCGCAGGTCAGTGAGGGGAAAGGGGGACACGGGGGAAACTGGGACCTCGCAGGTCAGTGAGGGTATAGGGGGACACGGGGGAAACTGGGACCTCGCAGGTCAGTGAGGGTATAGGGGGACACGGGGGAAACTGGGACCTCAGCAAGTCAGTGAGGGTATAGGGGGACACGGGGGAAACTGGGATCTCGCAGGTCAGTGAGGGTATAGGGGGACACGGGGGAAACTGGGACCTCGCAGGTCAGTGAGGTTATAGGGGGACACGGGGGAAACTGGGACCTCGCAGGTCAGTGAGGGTATTGGGGGACACGGGGGAAACTGGGACCTCGCAGGTCAGTGAGGGTATAGGGGGCACGGGGGGAAACTGGGACCTCGCAGGTCAGTGAGGGTATAGGGGGACACGGGGGAAACTGGCCCCTCGCAGGTCAGTGAGGGTATAGGGGGCCCGGGGAAAACTGGGACCTCGCAGGTCAGTGAGGGGAAAGGGGGACACGGGGGAAACTGGGACCTCGCAGGTCAGTGAGGGTATAGGGGGACACGGGGGAAACTGGCCCCTCGCAGGTCAGTGAGGGTATAGGGGGACACGGGGGAAACTGGGACCTGGCAGGTCAGTGAGGGTATAGGGGGACACGGGGGAAACTGACACCTCGCAGGTCAGTGAGGGTATGGGGGGACACGGGGGAAACTGGAACCTCGCAGGTCAGTGAGGGTATAGGGGGACACGGGGGAAACTGGCCCCTGGCAGGTCAGTGAGGGTATAGGGGGACACGGGGGAAACTGGGACCTCGCAGGTCAGTGAGGGTATAGGGGGACCCGGGGGAAACTGGCCCCTCGCAGTTCAGTGAGGGTATAGGGGGACACGGGGGAAACTGGCCCCTCGCAGGTCAGTGAGGGTATAGGGGGACACGGGGGAAACTGGGACCTCGCAGGTCAGTGAGTGTATAGGGGGACACGGGGGAAACTGGGACCTGGCAGGTCAGTGAGGGTATAGGGGGGCCCGGGGGAAACTGGGACCTGGAGGTCAGTGAGGGTATAGGGGGACACGGGGGAAACTGGGACCTCGCAGGTCAGTGAGGGTATAGGGGGGCCCGGGGGAAACTGGGACCTGGAGGTCAGTGAGGGTATAGGGGGACACGGGGGAAACTGGGACCTCGCAGGTCAGTGAGGGTATAGGGGGACACGGGGGAAACTGGGACCTCAGCAAGTCAGTGAGGGTATAGGGGGACACGGGGGAAACTGGGACCTGGCAGGTCAGTGAGGGTATAGGGGGACACGGGGGAAACTGGCCCCTCGCAGGTCAGTGAGGGTATAGGGGGACACGGGGGAAACTGGGACCTCGCAGGTCAGTGAGGGTATAGGGGGGCCCGGGGGAAACTGGGACCTCTCAGGTCAGTGAGGGTATAGGGGGGCAATGGGGGAAACTGGGACCTCGCAGGTCAGTGAGGGTACAGGGGGGCCCGGGGGAAACTGGCCCCTCGCAGGTCAGTGAGGGTATAGGGGGGCACGGGGGGAAACTGGGACCTCGCAGGTCAGTGAGGGTGTAGGGGGGCCCGGGGGAAACTGGCCCCTCGCAGGTCAGTGAGGGTATAGGGGGGCCCGGGTGAAAGTGGGACCTCGCAGGTCAGTGAGGGTATAGGGGGGACATGGGGGGAAACTGGGACCTCGCAGGTCAGTGAGGGTATAGGGGGGCCCGGGGGGAAACTGGGATCTCGCAGGTCAGTGATGGTATAGGGGGACACGGGGGAACTGGGACCTCGCAGGTCAGTGAGGGTATAGGGGGGCCCGGGGGAAACTGGGACCTCTCAGGTCAGTGAGGGTATAGGGGGGCAATGGGGGAAACTGGGACCTCGCAGGTCAGTGAGGGTACAGGGGGGCCCGGGGGGAAACTGGCCCCTCGCAGGTCAGTGAGGGTATAGGGGGGCACGGGGGGAAACTGGGACCTCGCAGGTCAGTGAGGGTGTAGGGGGGCCCGGGGGAAACTGGCCCCTCGCAGGTCAGTGAGGGTATAGGGGGACACGGGGGAAACTGGGACCTCAGCAAGTCAGTGAGGGTATAGGGGGACACGGGGGGAAACTGGGACCTGGCAGGTCAGTGAGGGTATAGGGGGACACGGGGGAAACTGGCCCCTCGCAGGTCAGTGAGGGTATAGGGGGACACGGGGGAAACTGGCCCCTCGCAGGTCAGTGAGGGTATAGGGGGACACGGGGGGAAACTGGCCCCTCGCAGGTCAGTGAGGGTATAGGGGGGCCCGGGGGAAACTGGGACCTCAGCAAGTCAGTGAGGGTATAGGGGGACACGGGGGAAACTGGGACCTGGCAGGTCAGTGAGGGTATAGGGGGACACGGGGGAAACTGGGACCTCGCAGGTCAGTGAGGGTATAGGGGGGCCCGGGGGAAACTGGGACCTCTCAGGTCAGTGAGGGTATAGGGGGCAATGGGGGAAACTGGGACCTCGCAGGTCAGTGAGGGTACAGGGGGGCCCGGGGGAAACTGGCCCCTCGCAGGTCAGTGAGGGTATAGGGGGCACGGGGGGAAACTGGGACCTCGCAGGTCAGTGAGGGTGTAGGGGGGCCCGGGGGAAACTGGCCCCTCGCAGGTCAGTGAGGGTATAGGGGGGCCCGGGTGAAAGTGGGACCTCGCAGGTCAGTGAGGGTATAGGGGGGACACGGGGGGAAACTGGGACCTCGCAGGTCAGTGAGGGTATAGGGGGACACGGGGGAAACTGGGATCTCGCAGGTCAGTGATGGTATAGGGGGACACGGGGGGAACTGGGACC
>JASTWF010002885.1:0-14903 GCA_030390025.1 Squalus acanthias | reverse complement strand
GGGGTGGGAGTTGGTGTTAGGGGGTGGGAGTTGGTGTTAGGGGGTGGGAGTTGGGATTAGGGGGTGGAGTTGGGATTAGGGGATGGAGTTGGTGTTAGGGGTGGGAGTTGGTGTTAGGGGGTGGGAGTTGGTGTTAGGGGGTGGGAGTTGGTGTTAGGGGGTGGAGTTGGTGTTAGGGGGTGGGAGTTGGGATTAGGGGGTGGAGTTGGTGTTAGGGGGTGGGAGTTGGGATTAGGGGGTGGAGTTGGTGTTAGGGGGTGGGAGTTGGGATTAGGGGGTGGAGTTGGGATTAGGGGGTGGGAGTTGGTGTTAGGGGGTGGGAGTTGGTGTTAGGGGGTGGAGTTGGTGTTAGGGGGTGGGAGTTGGTGTTAGGGGGTGGGAGTTGGGATTAGGGGTGGAGTTGGGATTAGGGGGTGGGAGTTGGTGTTAGGGGGTGGGAGTTGGTGTTAGGGGGTGGGAGTTGGTGTTAGGGGTGGAGTTGGTGTTAGGGGGTGGGAGTTGGGATTAGGGGTGGGAGTTGGGATTAGGGGGTGGAGTTGGCGTTAGGGGGTGGAGTTGGTGTTAGGGGGTGGAGTTGGGGTTAGCGGGTGGAGTTGGTGTTAGGGGGTGGGAGTTGGTGTTAGCGGGTGGAGTTGGGGTTAGGGGGTGGGAGTTGGTGTTAGGGGTTGGGAGTTGGGTTAGGGGGTGGGAGTTGGGGTTAGCGGGTGGAGTTGGTGTTAGGGGGTGGGAGTTGGTGTTAGCGGGTGGAGTTGGCGTTAGGGGGTGGAGTTGGCGTTAGGGGGTGGGAGTTGGGATTAGGGGGTGGAGTTGGCGTTAGAGGTTGGGAGTTGGTGTTAGGGGTGTTAACAGTCAACTGCCTTATTCCTCTGGTTCACAACAACACGTTTCGATTAAGCACGAGACTTCGTGGTGGAGTATACGGAACAGACTTTATTGATATACAGTAAAGGTGATCGCTCTTTTACTGCGTACAGAGAGTAATTTTTTTCCCGGTTTCTGTATCTTTTGAGCACACTCCAACAAACTGTTGAAAACTGTGCTCCTTTATACACCATGGGGGAGGAATTCATTATCGCCCCATTTGGGGCGCAATTATCGGCCGGGTGCAAAGTTTAGCACCTGGCGATAATTATCGCCTCCGACTGCAAACTTGGCTTCTATCGCCCCTGGAGGTGATTTGAGCGCTAAATCAGGCGCTACACACCTCTCTTAAGGCGCTAACACCGAGGAGCGAGGCGCTACCTCAGAGCGCAGGCGAAGCTCATGTGATGTCAGTCAGCAATGGAACACAGACACACTGGTGCCAGCCAGTTCTTAAAGGGGAGAGTCGATCTTCCTCTCCATCCACACCCTGCTCATTGCAGCCTTGAATCTCGGCCTGGACAGACCTGTGCATCAAATCTGCTGGAAAGAATAATGGAGAGGCCCAGGGAAAGAGAGCTCAGAGTGCAGCCCCCACAGTCTCTTCTAAATCGATGCAAGGTCAAATCACAATGAACCTGCAAAGTGCTGCTCAGTACCCAAAACTCCTTCACACAGCGTTGAATCTCTCCAGAAGTCTCTCTCTCTCTCTCAGAATGCGTGGTGCAAAAATGTCGCTGACAAAAAAAGGCAGGAAGCGGCCGCCTTTAAATAGCGCTCCCCCAGTCCCTTCCCGACTGCAAAACGTTCCCCTCTACCTGTCGTTGCTAGCGGCAGGCGGAAAGGCAGGGGGCGCCACTCAATATCCGCTCCGGGGCGCTACCGGGGCGTTGCACACTCGACTGACATCACGATCTGCGGGCGCAGGAGATCGTGGCAGTAATGTTTAGCGCCGCCGCAAAATGTCTGGTCAATTTCGCGAGTGTCGCAAACATTGCCGCGCCCGGGCGCTAGTTGCTTTGCGCCCCATTAGCGCCCTCTTAGGGCGCTAACGGGAGTCGCTAATCAACCGAATTTTTTCCCCCATATTTTTACTGCATCAGAAGAAAATATCATAGATAAGCCTGTATGACGTATTTATTCCCCATATCCTTTGATAACAGACTATCCAGTTAAACAGTTTGCAATTGGTTACCTCAAAACCACTTCCCCTACACGAGACTTCCTGATGTAACATTTGCCAGCATCTTTGATGTAAAAGTTTTTAACAGCTGCTCTCTGTGTCTAATGGATCCCTACTAACCATGTTTATCACCCTAAAACTCAACCACTCATGGGTGACGTCATTACTAACACTTATTCCCCCCACACAAGCACTTTACATCTCAGGAAACAAGCCATGCATTCCTTTTACGACACTTCAAAGTCATCGGGCTGGATTTTGAATCTGGGGTCGGGTTGGGGTCGGGAATCACACATTCTGGCTTGTAAACCCGCCTCCATCGAGATGTGGCCAACCCACTGTATTTTCCCTTGATTGACCTTGTTGAGCCCGCCCAGTGGGCTCAGCAGGCCAATTAAGGGCCACCCGGCAACAGGTGACGTCACAGATTGACATTTCATCTGTCAAGAGCTTTTGACAGATGAAATATCAGCGTTTGACAGCTCTGTGAAGCTGTCAAACACTGACAATATGATTTCTAACTTCAGTCCTTCCTCTCAGGCTGAGTTAGAAATCATTCCACCACAGAAAACAGAAGGCTGCAGTTTTTGACAGGACCACGGCTTCTCTGCTCTCTGTGCCGGTGAGATTTCTAACTCCTGAGAACTGAAGGGCTGATACCTGCAGGAGGAAGTTAAGGTAAGTAAAACTTTTTCCCACACTTAGCACTTACCTTACACACTTACCTCTGCACACATGCACCCATCACTCATCTGCCCACCGGACATATCAACCCCTCCAACCCCTGCAGACCCACGGCCCGCCCCGATAACTTGGCGTGGTAGTCACCTGTCGGGAAGCCCACACTTTTCTTTTTAAAATAGCGATTATCCAAAAAACTGCTTGTTAACTACCTGTTAACAGGCAGTTTATTGCCACTAATCCCCTTCCCGCCTCGGGGAGTTGGGTCTCAGCACAGGTCGGATACCCGCCGCCAGAGAAACTGGCATGGAGGCAGGTTGGAGGCGGGATGGGGTCGGGACCCCCGAATCTGCAACTTTAACCCCCCCCCCCCCCGCTTCCAAACCCGACTCCACGGGTCATTGAAAATCCAGCCCATCCTGTTTATATCTTGGAAAGTCGGGAGAGCCTGTTAATCCGAGAGACAAAGAAGTTCGACAGTTAACCCTTAAACTCCCCAAGATGTCCAACATACATCTCTCCAGGATTTCCAACATATCCACCTCTTTTTATTTCTCCAAATGCACGCTCATATAATGAGGTAGACTGTTTGTACAGTATAACTCCAGTCCATAAGTGTGGAATTATGTTTTAAACTGTCACCCACCGTTCATGATTTCCAAAGGTAGATGTCCCCCTTTTCAACTTCAGCATTGCACCACATCAGTCATTCATTTAATATTAGGGGTTTAAACTACAGAAGTCTTGTCTACATTTAACTTGGGTAACATTACACATCATGGTACAAACAAAGAATATCATAAAACACTGTACAGAATGCTAATCATGGACTTCAAAGCTTCTCCAGTTCTCCTTTAACCATTATGCATCTTGTGGATATTTTCGCAAAGTATCATTTCCCATTAGCTTTCAGTTATTCCAGTTTCATTGTCACCTCCACCCTGAATTTTAGAAATCCTATGTTCCTCTTTACTTTAATTTCAGTCCCTCTGATAGGTACCAGTGCGTTTTAACTCTACATTGTCTCGTTAAAAAGGGTCAGTTTCGCTGTGGAGTGTATGTCAGTCCCCCTTGAAAGTTGCCTCACTCTCCTGAGCCACATTAACCATTTCCTGTGTGCTGTTGCCAAATATCTGAGCGTGTCTGAGACCTGTTCTGCGGCGGATCTTCAGCATGCCTTTCCGCACGCTCGTTGCCTCACGCGTAACATATCACATTTGCACGCACACCGGTATCCCGATATCATACCACGCTCGACAGCAGACACAAGCCATTCAAAAGATCGGAGGTCTTCTCTCATCTCCGCCTGCAGGTCCCGATGTCTAGGGTAGTGGCCAGGCTATCGAATACATTTTCCTCATTGTTCAGTATAGGCAAAGACACAAACATCTCCAAGAGATTAATGATTCTCGCCTACACTTTCCTGACTTTCAATAGAATGTACATTAAGACCCAAATTGAAATCCTTTCCTGAATCATGTTTCTCAGGGATGCACTCACACATCTTTTGCTAACCCCTGTTCGAGTTCCTGAAATTCACCCAGGAAAATGATTTTAGAAAAATTCCCATTATATTACCATGTCATCTCGTTCAGGAGCCCTGGAGAAACTTTAATGTCCACTACAATATGATCAATACCATGAAACAAAAGTTCCCAAATCAATCCAAGTTATCAACAAAATAACAGAAAATGCTGGAGGTACTCAGCAGGCCAGGCAGCATCCGTGGAGAGAGAAACAGAGTTAACGTTTCAGGTCGAAGACCTTTCGTCAGAACTGGAAAAAGGCAGGAAATGAAATAGATTTAAAGCAAGGATAAAGCTGGGAAAAGGGGGAGGGGATGAAAGAACAAAAGGAGAGATTAAGAGACATTGAGAGACATTAAGAGATGATCAAGGCAAGTTATCAACACTTCTGTTCATTCTGCTTAAACTCTTATTGGACTTTTTACTCCCCCGAAAATATGCCAGAGCGCAATTCAGTCTCCAAGACGAGGGATGTTGGTCACCTTTAACACAACGGTCTCCCCCCAAAAAATGTCTTTCTTAACACACAGTTTGGACGGAACCAGGTAGACTGGGACCTTTTCAAAAAATAAAATTTGAGTGTCCCCATAAATTTTGAATAAATTTCCCTTCCCGACTGCTTGAACAGTAACTCATATCAATTTATCTAGTCAATTTTTAATTTCGCAAACAAATTAAGCCCAGGCTTCGTGATTTTACAAAGGAGGCGAAAGTAACGGTTGCGTTTGGATGCGAGTCGTTTATCTTCCCCCTCGAGCAAGGTGGCTTGGAAGATGCCAATTGAGAAGGCCAAGTCTTAAGTTCGATTTTGTCACCACGCTGCGACATTCAAGATCCAGCGCTGTCTGCAGATAAGAACTTGAATTTTCAACACTACCGGCGCTCCCACTGCACTTTTCCAGCAAGGTGCAAGCTCTGTAACACCCTGAAGTAATTTCTATATCAAAGAACCACTCTTGGTAATCTTGCGCCATCTCTTCTCTCTTCTTCTCTTCTCAGGCAGTCCCTCGGAACCGAGGATGACTTGCTTCCACACTAAAAATGAGTTCTCAGGTGACTGATGAGTCCAATGCGGGACCTACAGTCTCTGTCACAGGTGGGGCAGACGGTGGTTGAAGGGGGCGGGTGGGTGAGGTGCTTGGGTTGACGTGCGCTCCTTCCGCTGTTTGCGCTTGGCTTCCACATGCTCCCGGCGAAGAGACTCGAGGTGTTCGGCGCCTTCCCGGATGCTTCTCCTTGCGCAGTCTGGTCCTCTGCTGAAAAGGAAAAAAAAAACCAGAAAATCCATTACGATAGCAAAATACTGCGGATGCTGGAAATCCGAAATAACAACAGAAAACGCTGGAAAAACTCAGCAGGCCAGGCAGCATCCGTGGAGAGAGAAACAGAGTTAACGTTTCAGGTCGAAGACCCTTTCGTCAGAACTGGAAAAAAGCAGGAAATGAAATAGATTTAAAGCTGGGAAAAGGGGGAGGGGATGAAAGAACAAAAGGAGAGATTGAGAGACATTAAGAGATGATCAAGGCAAGAGGAGGTGTTAATGTGACAGGTTGAGGCTAAAAGAAGTGTGAAATGCACTGGCAGAATGAAGGACAGCTGCCAGCTTCTGGGAGGAAAAAGCAAAAAAAAAAAGGGTGGGGCCAAACAAAAGGGTGGATGAAAAAATAAAATATAAATGTGATTGGGGCTGAGGTTATGATCTAAAATTGTTGAACTCGATATTGAGTCCAGAGGGCTGTAGGGTGCCTGAACGAAAGATGAGGTGCTGTTCCTCGAGCTTACGCTGAGCTTCCGTGGATAATCCATTGTGGGTCCTGGCATGCCCAATGGGTTAATTCGTCAATTGCTGATTCCCTTCTGTCGGTGTGGGGGAAACATCCACTCAAATGACAAAACTTACAATTTAAAAATGCCCAAAATGTTCACAGTCGGTCATGCAAAAGTTGTCGCTTAGTGAATTAAAACAGAGTTTAATCTGATGCCAGAAAGTACAACTTGCCAAAGATCCCGATCCAAAAGCAAAATACTGCGGATGCTGGAAATCTGAAATAAAAACAGAAAATGCTGGAGATACTCAGCAGGTCAGGCAGCATCTGTGGAGAGAGAGAAACAGAGTTAACGTTTCGGGTCGATGACCCTTCGTCAGAACTGGAAAAAGCTGGAGATGGAACAGGTTTTTAAGCAAGTGTAGGGGCAGGAAAAGGGGGAGGGGAGGAGAGAACAAAAGGGAAGGTCTGTGATAGGCTGGAAGGCAGGAGAGATTAAGAGACAAAAGGGATGATGGTGCAAGGCAAAAGGAGATGGTAAAAACATAACATAAGAACATAAGTAGTAGGAGCAGGAGTAGGCCATACGGCCCCTCGGGCCTGCTCCGCCATTCAATAGGATCATGGCTGATCGAACCTAGACTCACGTCCACTTCCCTGCCCGCTCCCCATAACCCTTAATTCCCTCATCAGCTCGGAAACTGTCTATCTCCGTTTTAAATTTATTTAATGTCGCAGCTTCCACAGCTCTCTGAGGTAGCAAATTCCATAGATTCACTACCCTCTGAGTGAAGAAGTTTCTCCTCATCTCAGTTTTGAAACGGCAGCCCCTTATTCTAAGATTATGCCCCCTAGTTCTAGTCTCACCCATCAGTGGAAACATCCTCCCCGCCTCCACCCGATCAAGCCCTCTCACAATCTTCTATGTTTCGATAAGATCGCCTCTCATTCTTCTGTATTCCAATGAGTAGAGGCCCAACCTACTCAACCTTTCCTCATAAGTCAACCCCCTCATCTCTGGAATCAACCAAGTGAACCTTCTCTGAACTGCCTCGAGAGCAACTATATCTTTTTTTAAATATGGAAACCAAAACTGTACGCAGTACTCCAGGTGTGGGATTAATGGGACAAGTTAAGAAACAAAAGATGGCTCTAGACGAAGTGTAAATGGCGATGGCAGAATGAAAGACAGCTGCCATGTGAGAGAGAGAGAAAAAAAATGGGAAAAAAAGATAGGGGCAGAGGTTGAGATCCTGATCCATTCAATTCAGCAGGTTAAAAACCTCAAAAACCATTAGAACGCCACGATAAACATTCTGTGAAACAATTCCAGATCGTGATCATACACACAGTAATAGCATTCCTCCCTTTCTTCTCTCTTCTGATCGCACATTCCAGTGCCATTAAGATGAATAATCAGTCACCTCAAAGCATTAAAAATGGGCAGAAATGTAAAAAAAAAAGTTATTGATCTGTATGTGTCGTGTCCGGAATTAGAGACTTTCACGCAATGGCCACTATAAATGTCTGGTTTACACAATTTAGCAGGTAAGTTAACCACAATACCGGCAATTTAATTCAGACCAGTAACATTTACACATGCTTTTTTACAAATACAATGGGCCAAAAATTCGGCCCTTGCCGGGTGAGTACGCGGTGTGTACTCACCCGTAAGGCCTCCTGAAGTGCCAGTTTCCTGCATGCACTGCGCATGCGCGGGAAACCGGAACTTCCGGTCTGGTGAAGGGAGCGGTTCAGAGGTGAACCGCGTGCGCGGGAGAGGCTGCGTGCACGCAGCACACTTAGGTTTTTTTTCAGGTTTCTCCGGGAGGGTAAGTATTGAAGAAGCTGCGCTTTTAAAAGGGAGGCACAGGACCCGTTTTCAACAAGGTAAGTGGTTAATTAATTATAATTTAAATTTTTTTCAACAGGTTTATCTTTTTTAGATACTTTAAAGAAAGGTAAGTTTATTTTTAGCACTGTTAAAAAGTATTTTAATTTTTTCAAAAATTTAAATTTTTGTTTAAAGTAGTTAATTTATTTAACTTATAGTTATTTTAAAAATGTGATGGTTTTTTTAAAAATGTATTTGAAGTTTAGGTGTTGTTTTGGGGCCGATTTCAATTCATAGATTTGACAGGTCTCTGTCAAATCTATGAATGAAAGATGGTCTGCTGCCATTGGCTCTCCATGGCCCACGTGATCCCAGGGGACGCATCGCACTAACTGCGCCCCTGGGACACACAAGCACTGCGCGCCGGCAGCTGCAGGAGGCCCAGGAGCTGAAGTCCCCGTGGGCCCAGAGGTCAACGGCAGGCGCGGTAGGTAAGTGCGCACGCGATCCTTACCCCCGCGGGAAGCCAGGGAGCCTAATTTCTGGGCCATTAACATTCACACTAAAAACCCAAAAAAACTGTACATCAGTAGAAAAGAGACATGAGATTCCCTTTTCCCCTTTATTCCATCATAATCTATTTATCCTTTCTCCTTTAAACCAATTTTTAATTTCTGATGCTTTCTACTGAATCCCATTCTGTACTGATTCAAAATTTTCAAGCTCACAGTCCGTGTCCTCGCCCAAGCCTGTTACCTCCTGCACAGTTCTTAACACTTTGCTCTGGAATATGTTTTATTTTTATTTGTTCATGTGATGTGGGCGTCGCTGGCAAGGCCGGGCATTTATTGCCCATTCCTAATTGCCCTTGAGAAGGAGGTGGCGAGTCGCCTTCTTGAACCGCTGCAGTCCGTGTGGTGAAGGTGCTCCCACAGTGCTGTTAGGGAGGGAGTTCCAGGATTTTGACCCAGCGACGATGAAGGATCAGCGATATATTCCCAAGTCAGGATGGTGTGTGACTTGGAGGTGGTGGGGTTCCCATGCGCCTGCTGCCCTTGTCCTTCTAGGTGGAAGAGGTCGCGGGTTTGGGAGGTGCTGCCGAAGAAGCCTTGGCGAGTTGCTGCAGTGCCTCTTGTAGATGGTACACACTGCAGCCACGGTACGCCGGTGATGGAGGGAGTGAATGTTTAAGGTGGTGGATGGGGTGCCGATCAAACAGGCTGCTTTGTCCTGGATGGTGTCGAGCTTCTTGAGTGTTGTTGGAGCTGCACTCATCCAGACAAGTGGAGAGTGTTCCATCACACTCCTGACTTGTGCCTTGTAGATGGTGGAAAGGCTTTGGAGTCAGGAAGTGAGACACTCGCCGCAGAATACCCAGCCTCTGACCTACTCTTGTAGCCACAGTATTTATGTAGCTGGTCCAGTTAAGTTTCTGGTCAATGGTGACCCCCAGGATGTTGATGGTGGGGGATTTGGCGATGGTAATGCCGTTGAATGTCATGGGGCGGTGGTTAGATTCTCACTTGTTGGAGATAGTCATTGCCTGGCACTTGTGTTGTGCAAATGTTACTTGCCACTTATCAGTCCAAGCCTGAACGTCATCCAGCTCTTGCTGCATGCGGGCATGGACTTCATTATCTGAGGAGTTGCGAATGGAACTGAACACTGTGCAATTATCAGCGAACATCCCCACTTCTGATGTTATGATGGAGGGAAGGTCATGATGAAGCAGCTGAAGATGGTTAGGCCGAGGACACTGCCCTGAGGAACTCCTGCAGCGATCCCCTGATTCCCATTGACTTCAATTTTACTAGGGCTCCTTGATGCCAAACTCGGTCAAATGCTGCCTTGATGTCAAGGGCAATCACTCTCAGCTCACCTCTGAAATTCAGCTCTTTTATCCATGTTTGGACCAAGGCTGTAATGAGGTCAGGAGCCGGGTGGTCCTGGCGGAACCCAAACTGAGCATCTGTAAACAGGTTATTGGTAAGTAAGTGACGCTTGATAACACTGTCGACGACACCTTCCATTACTTTGCTGATGATTGAGAGTAGACTGATGGGGCAGTAATTGGCCGGATTGAATATGTCCTGCTTTATGTGGACAGGATATACCTGGGCAGTTTTCCACATTATTGGGTAGATGCCAGTGTTGTAGCTGTACTGGAACAGCTTGGCTAGAGGCGCGGCTAGTTCTGGAGCACAAGTCTTCAGCATGACAGCTGGGATGTTGTCGGGGCCCACAGCCTTTGCTGCATCCAGTGCGCTCAACCGTTTCTTGATATCATGTGGAGTGAATCGAATTGGCTGAAGACTGGCTTCTGTGATGGTGGGGACCGCAGGAGGAGGCCGATATGGATCATCCACTCGGCACTTCTGGCTGAAAATGGTTGCAAACGCTTCAGTCTTGTCTTTTGCACTCGTGTGCTGGGCTCTGCCATCACTGAGGATGGGGATATTCATGGAGCCTCCTCCTCCCGTTAGTTGTTTAATGGTCCACCACCATTCACGACTGGATGTGGCAGGACTGCAGAGCTTTGATCTGATCCGTTGATTGTGGGATCACTTAGCTCTGTCTATAGTTTGCTGCTTCCGCTGTTTAGCATGCATGTAGTCCTGTGTTGCAGCTTCCCCAGGTTGGCACCTCATTTTTAGGTATGTCTGGTGCTGCTCCTGGCATGCTCTTCTGCACTCCTCATTGAACCAGATTGGTCCCCTGGCTTGATGGTAACACTTCAGCAGTCAAGGACATTTAGCCTCGGATCTGCGGGTTAGCGTTCTCCAAGGCGGCCTTCGAGACACACGACAACGCAAAATCGTCGAGCAGAAACTGATGGCCAAGTTCCGCACCCATGAGGACGGCCTCAACCGGGATCTTGGGTTCATGTCACGCTACATGTAACCCCACCTGACGTAGAGTCATCCAGACTCGAGTCGTCGCTGGCTTGTTCTCTCTGCACAGATGCGGCCTGCTGTAATTTCCAGCAAAAAAAGTAAAAAATGTTTTTGTTTTCCATACAGACCCAGCAGCTGCTACATTTGACCCATTGTGACCCCACCTCATTGTCTTTGTTGTATTTTGCTATTGTCTTTGATGTAATGTTTTCCTGACTGACTTGTTTGGACACCATCCACACCTTTGATTGCCGTGATTATCTCTCTGCCGAGGTGTGATAAAGGGCAGTTAGAAAGATTAACTGTAGTCATCTGGCATTGTTCTCTATTTATGCTGTGCCCATATGTATTTCTTCACTTCACCTGACGAAGGAGCAGCGCTCCGAAAGCTTGCGATTTCAAATAAAGCTGTTGGACTATAACCTGGTGTTGTGCGACTTCTCACTTTTGTCCACCCCAGTCCAACACCGGCATCTCCGCATTGATGGTAATGGTAGAGTGAGGGATATGCCGGGCCATGAGGTTACAGATTGTGGTTGGAATACAATTCTGCTGCTGCTGATGGCCCGGAGCGCCTTGTGGATGCCCAGTTTTGAGCTGCTAGATCTGTTCTGAATCTATGGGAGGGAAGGGAACGCTAAATATTCAGTCGAGAGTCCCAATCCTTTTCTCAGTTCGCGCTTTGGAACTGCTATAACTGTCTCCCTCAACGTTTTCAACATTCCGAGTCCCGTTTCCGCAACCCCTTTAGACCATGCTTACAACTCCCGCGTTTTCGATTCACAGCGAACAGTTCATCTGTTCTGAGACGGCCCGTTCCTACGGAAACTTTCAGTGCTTTCTGAGCGAGCTTCTCCCATTCCTCTCATCGCGCAAACTGTTGCGGCATCAGTTTCCCGTCCACGGCTCCTTTCGCCCAATTAATGAGCAGCAGCTCAGGCTTTTGTTTCTGCTTCTGTTCCGGTTTCTGCATCGGTCTCTGTGGGCGCAGCCTTTTTCCAGCCCCGTTTCTGTCCTGGAGTCTGTCCACCTCAACCTCTAAGCTGCGCACTGCATCTTCCAATTCCTCTCCCTCATAGAAACATAGAAGATAGGAGCAGGAGTCGGCCATTCGGCCCCTCGAGCCTGCTCCGCCATTCGATGAGATCATGGCTGATCATCCAAACTCAGTACCCTGTCCCTGCCTTCTCCCCAAATCCCTTGATACCTTTAGCTTTAAGAAGTATATCTAACTCATTCTTGAATATATTTAATGAATTGGCCTCAACTACCTTCTGTGGTAGAGAATTCCACAGGTTCACCACTCTCTGGGTGAAGAAATTCTTCCTAATTTCTGTCCTAAATGGCTTACCCCTTATCCTTAGATTATGACCCCTGGTTCTGGACTCTCCGACCATCGGGAACATTCTTCCTGCATCTAGTTTGTCCAGACCTGTCAGAATTTTATATGTTTCGATGAGATCCCCTCTCGTTCTTCTATACTCCAGCGACTATAAGCCCAATCGACCCAATCTCTCCTCATATGTCATTCCTGCCATCCCAGGTATCAGCCTTGTGAATCTTCGCTGAACTCCTTCCATGGCAAGAACATCCTTCCTCAGATAAGGCGACCAAAACTGCACACAGTACTCAAGGTGTGGTCTCACCAAGGCCCTGTACAACTGCAGCAGGACATCCCTGTTCCTATACTCAAACCCTTTCGCTATGAAGGCCAACATACCATTTGCCTTCTTCACCGCCTGCTGCACCTGCATGCTTACCTTCAGCGACTGGTGCACAAGGACACCCAGGTCTCGTTGCACTTCCCCTTCTCCCAATCTATTGCCGTTCAGATAATAGTCTGCCTTTCTGTTTTTGACACCAAAGTGAATCACCTCGCATTTATCCACGTTATACTGCATCTGCCACACTTCTGCCCACTCACCCAACCTGTCCAAATCCCTCCTCGCGCATTCGCACCACAGCGATGCGACTCGCCGGGATGGAATCAGTCGCTTGCACGGCGTGGACCCTGACTGCATCAAACTTCCTCTTTGAGCTTCTCTGTTCCTGCCTTCGGGACCCTGTTTTCAGCCTGTGGCTGATCACGCTCTCTCCACAAAGTGCCAGCGTGCCGATCTTATGCACACGCATCAACCCCCGACTGTGTAACGTGTGGGCTTAAACTCGGCTGGGAGATGCGGCGTGGATCAGCCTTCGGACCGCATTGGAATAAAATCCACAACGGGATCTTCGAACCGAACCGCCTCACTGAGTTCGGGATGGAGCGGACGCCGTTAATCTTCGACCCGTTGAGGAGCTGCCCCCCTCCGATTGGCCAATCAGCTATTTCGATCTCGAGTTGAGTCGACAGAAACAAACACGCGGAATGAAATTTCAGGGAGGTGAACTGATATTTCCGATTTGCTGGGATGGCTTTTTCTCCGGAATTAAACTATTATTGAAGGGGGTGGGGGGGGGGGGGAGAAGCCAAGCATTTAGAAGTGAGCGTGGGGATCTAGCTAAAGGGAGACCAAGGTCAATCGGACCAAAACAGGAATGATCGTAGGGGTCTTAGAGATAAGAACATAAGAAATAGGAGCAACACAGTGGCATAGTGGTTAGCACTGTTACCTCACAGCGCCAGGGACCCGGGTTCGAATCCGGCCTCGGGTGACTGTCTGTGTGGAGTTTGCACATTCTCCCTGTGTCTGCGTGATGTGCGGGTTAGGTTGATTTGGCTATGATAAATTGTCCCTTAGTGTTGGGGGGGATTAAATACGTGGGGTTACGGGGATAGGGTGGGATATGTGTCGGTGCAGGCTCGATGGGCCGAAATGGCCTCTATCTGCACTGTGGGGATTTTGTGATTCTGAGCAGGAGTCGGCCATTCGGCCCCTCGAGCCTGCTCCGCCATTCAATAAGATCACAGTTGATCATCGACCTCAACTCCACTTTCCCCCCCGATCTCCATATCCCTTGATTCCCCTAGAGTCCAAAAATCTATCGATCTCAGCCTAGAATATACTCAAAGACTCAGCATTCACAGCCCTCTGGGGTGGAGAATTCCAAAGATTCACAACCCTCTGAGTGAAGAAATTCCTCCTCATCTCAGGATAATGACCGACCCCTTATCCTGAGACTGTGACCCCCTAGTTCTAGACGCTCCAGCCAGGGGAAATAACCTCTCAGCCTCTACCCTGTCAATCCCCCTCAGAATCTTGTATGTTTCAGTGAGATCACCTCTCATTCTTCTAAACTCCAGAGAGTACAGGGGACACCAAGGAACAAATCTTTCTAACTAGACACGGAGTCGTAAATGGGGGCCGACTGAAAGGAAGGAAAAACTGGGTGGATTTTGTTCTTCAGCTAAGGTTCTCTACTCCTGACCTGCAGCTCCCGAGTCTTGGTGTAGGTGCTGGCTGCCCCGTGGTTCCTTGTTCGTATGTCAATTCTTCGTGTGAACCTGGATACTGAGTATTGGCCTGCTAGGACAGCTGAGCTGATTGTGTCCTCGTCGTTGGCCCACACAAGTACACATCCAGATCAGAAATGTGACCCCCGCCCCCTTTGAGTTTTCTCTTCTTAGGGTAGGGTGCTGCTGACACCGAGTGTAGCGATCCTCCGCACTCTTTGTCACCAGCCAAGTTCTGGGAGAGCCGGGGTCTCAGACCAGACCATCCTGCTCCGTGAAGAGTAGCGCGCTCGTGAGTGTGTTTAACCGCGGAGAAATCGGAGGAGCTCAAGTGACGTCTGGCTTACTGGAGTGTCGAAGAGATGTGCGCGAAAGGAGGTGTAGGGTGGGGTTAGGGGTAGGAGGTTGGGGTTAGGGTTAGGGGTGGTGGGTTAGGGGGTGGGGTTAGAGGTGGGGGGTTAGGGGGTGGGGTTGGGGTTTGGGATTGGGGTTAGGGGTGAGGTTGGGGTTAGGGGTTGGGGTTAGGGGGTGGGGTTAGGGTTAGGGGGTGAGGTTGGGGTTAGGGGGTGGGGTTGGGGTTAGGGTTCGGGGGTGGGGTTGCGGTTAGGGTTAGGGGGTGGGGTTGGGTTTGGGGGGTGGGGTTGGGTTGTGGTGCGGGATTGGGGTTAGGGGTGAGGTTAGGGTTAGGGTTAGGGGGTGGGGTTAGGGTTAGGGGTGGGGATGGCGTTAGGGGGTGGGGTTGGGGTTAGGGGGTGGGGGTAGGA
>JASTWF010002884.1:0-14910 GCA_030390025.1 Squalus acanthias | reverse complement strand
GGGAGCTTTACTCTGAATCTAACCCGTGCTGTACCTGCCCTGGGGGTGTTTGATGGTGATACTTTTTCCAAAAAGTGGAAACTGTTATAGTATCCAACGCTCACCTTCGTGCAGACAAAAAACAAATCAGAAAAATAAATAGATTGCTAAAAATCCCGGGGTGATGGAGATTAATGATATTCGTAACCAGTATCACAAGCACAGCAGATTCAACGGCTATATCTTTTGATACAACAAGTCATTATTTTAAATTGAGAACATCTGACAAATACATGGTGAGGTACGGGATACATGCGGCCCATCGTGTGCTGCACAGAATCGCACCATCCCTGAGGCTGCCCATAGTTTGCTAACGGCTGTTGTTGCCTGGGATTCCCTCCCCCAGTCTCCCTGACACAGACGTGGACCATATCAAACTCTGGCCCTGACCTGTTGCTCATTGACATGATAATATTGTATTCCTTATCTTGTGGACTGCAACGTTTTATTGTATCAGAGACCGAGCTGTGTCAACGTTCGGCCAGCCTCTCATCTCCCAACTTGATGTAGTAAACAATTAGGGCCAGTGTCTGGTTACCCAGCTCTGCATCTCTCTGTCATATTAACATAAATGGGGTGATTTTAACTATCGGGGGAGGGCCAGTGCAATCTGGGCCACCCAATCACTCTGACAGGAGCCCGGTCCATTTTGATGGCAGGGCCTCAGTAACAAACCGCTAGGGAAATGTACCCCCTGGTTAAATGTCCCACCAGCTCCGGACTGGGGCAATATCAGGCAGCCCAGAGTCTGACCCGGCCAGTGGGAAGGTAGGTCCATACTGGGTGTGACGGAGTCCTGGGGTTGAAGACCTGGGGTTGGGGGGGGGGGGGGGGAGATGAAGTCCTGGGGTAGGTGGGGGGGGGGGATGAAGTCCTGGGGTTGGGGGGATTAAGTCCTGGGGTGGGGGGGGATGTATTCCTGGGGTTGGCGGGGGGGGGGGGGCGGGGATGAAGTCCTGGGGTTGGGGGGGTTGAAGTCCTGGGGTTGGGGGGGGGGGGGATGTAGTCCTGGGGTTGGGGGGGGTGGGGGGATGAAGTCCTGGGGTTGGGGGGGGGGGGGGGTATGTAGTCCTGGGGTTGGGGGGGGTGGGGGGATGAAGTCCTGGGGTTGGGGGGGTTGAAGTCCTGGGGTTGGGGGGGGTATGAAGTCCTGGGTTGGGGGGGGGGGGATGTAGTCCTGGGGTTGGGGGGGGGGGATGAAGTCCTGGGGTTGGGGGGGGAGGATGTAGTCCTGGGGTTGGGGGGGGAGGATGTAGTCCTGGGGTTGGGGGGGGGGTGAAGTCCTGGGGTTGGGGGGGGGAGGATGTAGTCCTGGGGTTGAGGGGGGGGGGTGAAGTCCTGGGGTTGGGGGGTGGGGGGGATGAAGTCCTGGGGTTTTGGGGGGAGATGAAGTCCTGGGGTTGGGGGGGGTGGGATGAAGTCCTGGGGTTGGGGGGGGGAGATGAAGTCCTGGGGTTGGGGGGGGTGGGATGAAGTCCTGGGGTTGGGGGGGGGGATGAAGTCCTGGGGTTGGGGGGGATGTAGTCCTGGGGTTGGGGGGATGTAGTCCTGGGGTTGGGGGGGATGTAGTCCTGGGGTTGGGGGGGATGTAGTCCTGGGGTTGAGGGGGGTGGGTGAAGTCCTGGGGTTGGGGGGTGGGGGGGATGAAGTCCTGGGGTTTTGGGGGGAGATGAAGTCCTGGGTTGGGGGGGGTGGGATGAAGTCCTGGGGTTGGGGGGGGGAGGATGTAGTCCTGGGGTTGGGGGGGTGGGGGGGATGGGGGGATGAAGTCCTGGAGTTGGGGGGGGGAGGATGTAGTCCTGGAGTTGGGGGGGGGGGGGATGAAGTCATGGGGTTTTGGGGGATGTAGTCCTGGGGTTGAGGGGGGTGGGTGAAGTACTGGGGTTGAGGGGGGGGGGGGGATGAAGTCCTGGGGTTGGGGGGGGGGATGAAGTCCTGGGGTTGGGGGGGATGTAGTCCTGGGGTTGAGGGGGGTGGGTGAAGTCCTGGGGTTGGGGGGGATGTAGTCCTGGGGTTGGGGGGGGGGGATGAAGTCCTGGGGTTGAGGGGGGTGGGTGAAGTCCTGGGGTTGGGGGGTGGGTGAAGTCCTGGGGTTGGGGGGGGATGTAGTCCTGGGGTTGGGGGGGGGGGGGGGATGAAGTCCTGGGGTTGAGGGGGGTGGGTGAAGTCCTGGGGTTGGGGGGTGGGGGGGATGAAGTCCTGGGGTTTTGGGGGGAGATGAAGTCCTGGGGTTGAGGGGGGGGGATGAAGTCCTGGGGTTGAGGGGGGTGGGTGAAGTCCTGGGGTTGGGGGGGGATGTAGTCCTGGGGTTGGGGGGGGGGGGGGGGATGAAGTCCTGGGGTTGAGGGGGGTGGGTGAAGTCCTGGGGTTGGGGGGTGGGGGGGATGAAGTCCTGGGTTTTTGGGGGAGATGAAGTCCTGGGGTTGAGGGGGGGTGGATGAAGTCCTGGGGGGGGGGGGGATGAAGTCCTGGGGTTGGGGGGGATGAAGTCCTGGGTTGGGGGGGATGAAGTCCTGGGTTGAGGGGGGGGGGGGATGAAGTCCTGGGGTTGAGGGGGGGGGGGATGAAGTCCTGGGGTTGAGGGGGGGGGATGAAGTCCTGGGGTTGGGGGGGGGGGATGAAGTCCTGGGGGGGGGCGGGGATGAAGTCCTGGGGTTGAGGGGGGGGGATGAAGTCCTGGGGTTGGGGGGGGGGGGATGAAGTCCTGGGGGGGGGGGGGATGAAGTCCTGGGGTTGAGGGGGGGGGATGAAGTCCTGGGGTTGGGGGGGGGGGGGGGATGTAGTCCTGGGGTTGCGGGGTGGATGAAGTCCTGGGGTTGCGGGGGGGGGGGGGGGGGGGATGAAGTCCTGCAGGAGGAGTCGAGGAGGGAGAATCAGGAGGCAGAGCCCCGTGTGGTTATTGTGGACACCAGGGGCTAGGTTGGGTGGGCGTTAGGAGTCCGGGGGGCAGCGGCCCATGTGGTTATTGTGGACCCTGAGGAGACTATCCTGACCTTCCCGGCCCCACTGAAATAGTTTGAGACCTGACCATTTTGGAACTGGCGGGTGTTACTGGGCGGGGTGTCCGCGATGCAGGCTCTGCCCAGCTGGCCCTCAGAGATCCTTGGGGTCCGATGTGTGATGTCCGACCCCGGTTTGCGTTGCTTGAAGAGGCTCCCGTCTGATTGAGGCGGGCAGGTGGTCTCCAGCGGAAGGACCGAGTTAAAATGGCGGCAGAGCAGCAATGGGTCGGTAGGTTGACCACCTCAACTTTAAATCCGCTACTGACCCGTTTCCACGGGTGGGGGGAGTTAAAAATCTCCACAAACTTAAAGGTGAAATGAACATTTCCTTCACAGTCGTCTGTCCTCTGCTTCAGCACCATCCTCAGTAGCGGAGCCCTCATTCTGTATCTAACCCGTGCTGTACCTGCCCTGGGAGTGTTTGATGGGACAGTGTAGAGGGAGCTTTACTCTGTATCTAACCCGTGCTGTACCTGCCCTGGGAGTGTTTGATGGGACAGTGTAGAGGGAGCTTTACTCTGTATCTAACCCGTGCTGTACCTGCCCTGGGAGTGTTTGATGGGACAGTGTAGAGGGAGCTTTACTCTGTATCTAACCCGTGCTGTACCTGCCCTGGGAGTGTTTGATGGGACAGTGTAGAGGGACCTTTACTCTGTATCTAACCCTTGCTATACCTGCCCTGGGAGTGTTTGATGGGACAGTGTAGAGGGAGCTTTACTCTGTATCTAACCCGTGCTGTACCTGCCCTGGGAGTGTTTGATGGGACAGTGTAGAGGGAGTTTTACTCTGTATCTAACCTGTGCTGTACCTGCCCCTGGGAGTGTTTGATGGGACAGTGTAGAGGGAACTTTACTCTGTATCTAACCCGTCCTGTACCTGCCCTGGGAGTGTTTGATGGGACAGTGTAGAGGGAGCTTTACTCTGTATCTAACCCGTGCTGTACCTGCCCCTGGGAGTGTTTGATGGGACAGTGTAGAGGGAGCTTTACTCTGTATCTAACCCGTGCTGTACCTGCCCCGGGAGTGTTTGATGGGACAGTGTCGAGGGAGCTTTACTCTGTATCTAACCTGTGCTGTACCTGCCCCTGGGAGTGTTTGATGGGACAGTGTAGAGGGAACTTTACTCTGTATCTAACCCGTCCTGTACCTGCCCTGGGAGTGTTTGATGGGACAGTGTAGAGGGAGCTTTACTCTGTATCTAACCTGTGCTGTACCTGCCCCTGGGAGTGTTTGATGGGACAGTGTAGAGAGAGCTTTACTCTGTATCTAACCCGTGCTGTACCTGCCCTGGGAGTGTTTGATGGGACTGTGTAGAGGGAGTTTTACCCTGTATCTAACCTGTACTGTACCTGCCCTGGGAGTGTTTGATGGGACTGTGTAGAGGGAGCTTGACTCTGTATCTAACCCGTGCTGTACCTGCCCTGGGAGTGTTTGATGGGACTGTGTGGAGGGAGCTTGACTCTGTATCTAACCCGTGCTGTACCTGCCCTGGGAGTGTTTGATGGGACAGTGTAGAGGGAGCTTTACTCTGTATCTAACCCGTACTGTACCTGCCTTGGGAGTGTTTGATGGGACAGTGTAGATTTTTACTCCTGCCCCATTTGCAGGTTAGTTTGATCCTTGTGCCCCCTTGGTGCGACCCCCAGATTCTCCTGTCTCCAGCAACAAGTTCAAAGCCTGGAACAAGTGTATCACGAAGTGTCACCAGGGAGCGATCTTGGATCCCGGTCACCTTCTCGCTGCTCTAAGTCACACCGGTAATCGATTACAGACAGAAAGCGCAGTTTTATGAATTAAGAGTTGGCTTGATTTCGTTTGCAAATCATAGTTGGACAAATACATCTTAAAATAAGATCGGCACTACCTTTTTAATCCTTCCCGTCTCCAGTGTCCGGCGGTGTTATGAAATGATATTGCAAGTTCTTCCACGTATTAGCTCGACACAAACTTTCCACACAGGCTTTCCCCAGCCCGCTGTGTGCTCACAGCAGATTCATTCACAAGCATCGCAGATCCGAACATACACCGCGACCCGGCACAGCACTGAAGCTTTTTCACTTTGTACAAATATTCAATCGGCCTGCCAGTCATTTCCATACAATCCAAGCCCTCACTGAGCGCCGTGGCGATATGAAAGCACCTACCGTGTTCAATGCACCGTCCGGAAAGCCAGGAGAGGAGAGCGGCTCAGGGTAATCCTGCTCAGGCGCTGGGCACCACAAGGGCAGCTTTGTGTGCAGGCATGGTCCTGGGAGCATGTGACTGGCGCTTTAAACACGATCAAAGCTTAATCTACAATCCGAACTACTCTGGCCATCGCTTTCTGAAGCCGCAGGTCCCAGTGTCACCGCCTCCTCTGACTCATGTCAGTATCACCCTCGCTCCTGAAACTGACACCCTGCCTCAACCGGTGAACTTCACACGCGGGAATCTGTAAATTAATCCTCGGCGGAGCCCAGACCCCGGCTCCGGTAGCGAATATTGAAAGTTACACCAGAAACTGCAACAATATAAACAGAAACTGCAACAATATAAACAGAAACTGCAACAATTTAAACCAGAAACTGCAACAATTGACACCAGAAACTGTAACAATTGACACCAGAAACTGTAACAATTGACACCAGAAACTGTAACAATATTAACAGAAACTGTAACAATTTACACCAGAAACTGTAACAATATTAACAGAAACTGTAACAATTGACACCAGAAACTGTAATATTAACAGAAACTGCAACAATTTACACCAGAAACTGCAACAATATTAACAGAAACTGTAACAATTGACACCAGAAACTGCAACAATATTAACAGAAACTGTAACAATTGACACCAGAAACTGTAACAATTTACACCAGAAACTGTAATATTAACAGAAACTGTAACAATTTACACCAGAAACTGTAACAATGTTAACAGAAACTGCAACAATTTACACCAGAAACTGTAACAATTTACACCAGAAACTGTAACAATATTAACAGAAACTGTAACAATTTACACCAGAAATTGTAACAATGTTAACAGAAACTGCAACAATTTACACCAGAAACTGTAACAATGTTAACAGAAACTGTAACAATTTACACCAGAAACTGTAACAATTGACACCAGAAACTGTAACAATATTAACAGAAACTGTAACAATTGACACCAGAAACTGTAACAATATTAACAGAAACTGTAACAATTGACACCAGAAACTGTAACAATTTACACCAGAAACTGTAACAATATTAACAGAAACTGTAACAATTTACACCAGAAACTGTAACAATATTAACAGAAACTGTAACAATTGACACCAGAAACTGTAATATTAACAGAAACTGCAACAATTTACACCAGAAACTGCAACAATATTAACAGAAACTGTAACAATTTACACCAGAAACTGCAACAATATTAACAGAAACTGTAACAATTGACACCAGAAACTGTAACAATTTACACCAGAAACTGTAATATTAACAGAAACTGTAACAATTTACACCAGAAACTGTAACAATGTTAACAGAAACTGCAACAATTTACACCAGAAACTGTAACAATTTACACCAGAAACTGTAACAATATTAACAGAAACTGTAACAATTTACACCAGAAATTGTAACAATGTTAACAGAAACTGCAACAATTTACACCAGAAACTGTAACAATGTTAACAGAAACTGTAACAATTTACACCAGAAACTGTAACAATTGACACCAGAAACTGTAACAATATTAACAGAAACTGTAACAATTGACACCAGAAACTGTAACAATATTAACAGAAACTGGAACAATTTACACCAGAAACTGTAACAATATTAACAGAAACTGTAACAATTTACACCAGAAACTGCAACAATATAAAAGAAACTGGAACAATTTACACCAGAAACTGCAACAATTTACACCAGAAACTGCAACAATATACACCAGAAACTGCAACAATATAAACAGAAACTGCAACAATTTACACCAGAAACTGTAACAATTTGCACCAGAAATTGTAACAATATTGACAGAAACTGTAACAATTTACACCAGAAACTGTAACAATTTACACCAGAAACTAAAAATTTACACCAGAAACTGTAACAATTTACACCAGAAACTGCAACAATTTACACCAGAAACTGCAACAATATACACCAGAAACTGCAACAATATAAAAGAAACTGGAACAATTTACACCAGAAACTGCAACAATTTACACCAGAAACTGCAACAATATAAACAGAAACTGCAACAATTTACACCAGAAACTGTAACAATTTGCACCAGAAACTGTAACAATATTAACAGAAACTGTAACAATTTACACTAGAAACTGTAACAATTTACACCAGAAACTGCAACAATTTACACCAGAAACTGTAACAATTTGCACCAGAAACTGTAACAATATTAACAGAAACTGTAACAATTTACACCAGAAACTGTAACAATTTGCACCAGAAACTGTAACAATATTAACAGAAACTGTAACAATTTACACTAGAAACTGTAACAATTTACACCAGAAACTGCAACAATTTACACCAGAAACTGCAACAATTTACACCAGAAACTGCAACAATATAAACAGAAACTGTAAGAATATTAACAGAAACTGGAACAATTTACACCAGAAACTGTAACAATATAAACAGAAACTGTAACAATATTAACAGAAACTGGAACAATTTACACCAGAAACTGCAACAATTTACACCAGAAACTGAAACAATTTACACCAGAAACTGCAACAATTTACACCAGAAACTGTAACAATATAAACAGAAACTGCAACAATTTATACCAGAAACTAATAATTTACACCAGAAACTGCAACAATATAAACAGAAACTGAAACAATTTACACCAGAAACTGCAACAATTTACACCAGAAACTGCAACAATATAAACAGAAACTGCAACAATTTACACCAGAAACTGTAACAATTTATACCAGAAACTAACAATTTACACCAGAACCTGCAACAATTTACACCAGTAATCATAGAATCATAGAATGGTTACAGCATGGAAGAAAGCCATTCGGCCCATCGAGCCCATGCTGACTCTCAGCTAGTCCCACTCCCCTGCCCTTTCCCCATAGCTTTGCAAATTTTTTCCTTCAAATACTTATCCAACTCCCTTTTGAAAGCCATGATTGAATCTGACTCCACCACCCATTCAGGCAGTGCATTCCAGATCTTAACCACTCGCTGCGTAAAAAAGTTTTTTCTTATGTTGCCTTTGGTTCTTTTGCCAATCACCTTAAATCTGTGTCCTCTGGTTCTCGACCCTTCTGCCAATGGGAACAGTTTCTTTCTATCTACTCTGTCCAGACCCCTCATGATTTTGAACACCTCTATCAAATCTCCTCTCAATCTTTTCTGCTCCAAGGAGAACAACCCCAGCTTCTCCAGTCTATCCACGTAACTGAAGTCCCTCATTCCTGGAATCATTCTTGTAAATCTTTTCTGCACCTTCTCTATGGTCTTCACATCCTTTCTAAAGTGTGGTGCCCAGAACTGGACACAGTACTCCAGTTGGGGCCAAACCAGTGTTTTATAAAGGTTCATCATAATTTCCACACTTTTGTACTCTATACCTCTATTTATGAAGCCCAGGATCCCGTAAGCCTTTTTAACCACTTTCTCAACCTGCCCTGCCACCTTCAACATTTTGTGCACATATACCCCCAGGTCTCTTTGTTTGTGCACCCCCTTTAGGATTGTACCATTTAGTTTATATGTCCTCTCTTCATTCTTTCTACCAAGATGTATCACTTCACACTTTTCTGCGTTAAATTTCATCTGCCACATGTCCGCCCATTTCACCAGCCTGTCTATGTCTTCTTGAAGTCTATCACTCTCCTCCTCACTGTTCACTGTACTTCCAAGTTTTGTGTCATCTGCAAATTTTGAAGTTGTACCCTGTACACCCATGTCCAAGTCATGAATATATATCAAGAAAAACAGTGGTCCTCGTACCGACCCCTGGGGAACACCACTGTATACCTTCCTCCAGTCCGAAAAACAACCGTTCACCACTACTCTCTGTTTCCTGTCACTTATCCAATTTTGTATCCATGCTGCCACTGTCCCTTTTATTCCATGGGCTTCAACTTTGCTGGTGAGCCTATTATGTGCACTTTGTCAAATGCCTTTTGGAAATCCATGTACACTACATCAACCGCATTACCCTCATCAACCCTCTCTGTTACCTCATCAAAAAACTCAATCAAGTTGGTTAAACACAATTTGCCTTTAACAAATCCGTGCTGTCTTTCCTTAGTTAATCCACACTTGTCCAAGTAACTGTTAATTTTGTCCCTGATTACTGTTTCTAAAAGCTTCCCCACTACTGAGGTTAAACTGACTGGCCTGTAGTTACTGGGTTTATCTTTACACCCTTTTTTGAACAATGGTGTAACATTTGCAATTCTCCAGTCCTCTGGCACCACCCCTGTATCTATGGAGGATTGGAATATTATGGCCAGTACCTCCGCAATTTCCGCCCTCAATTCCCTCAGCAACCTGGGATGCATCCCGTCTGCTCCTGGTGATTTATCTACTTTAAGTACAGACAGCCTTTTTAATGCCTCAACTTTATCAATTTCTTCCTATCAAGTGTCTCCACTACCTCCTCCTTCACTATGTCTATGGCAGTATCCTCTTCCTTGGTCAGCCATGCCCTCTGCCTCCATGCGTAGGTCTCCTTTTTGGTCCCTAATTGGCCTCACCCCTCCTCTTACTACCTTTTTACTATTTATATGCCTATCGAAGACAACAATTTACACCAGAAACTGTAACAACTTATAAAGTTACCATTTGCTCACCTTCAATGTATCTCAGCTCCTCCTCCAGTATCTCAGCCCCGCCCCCAGTATCTCAGCCCTGCCCCCAGTATCTCAGCCCTGCCCCCAGTATCTCAGCCCTGCCCCCAGTATCTCAGCCCTGCCCCCAGTATCTCAGCCCTGCCCCCAGTATCTCAGTCCCTCTCTGCAGTTTCCTGTTCTCATCTGCTGAGCTGATGCGGGAGTGAAGATCCAACAGCCCCAGGCTCCCCCCAGTACCAAACCCACTGGTGGTTTCTTGAAGCTGGGCCTGGAGTGTCACAGGCTATTTGACTACCATGGGAACCAATGCGGATCATGATCTCACCTGACATCAAGAAGAGTCACTGTGTGACTCCAGCCTCTGATTTTCATCATATCACTTTCCTCACCCCGTGGCTTTAGTGCATTTTAATCTGGAATAAAAAGCTAGCATCAGTAATCAGTAATTCTGGAGAGGTCCCAGCAGATTGGAAAACTGCAAATGTAATGCCACTATTCAAGAAAGGAGGGAGAAAGAAACCAGGAAACTATAGGCCAGTTAGCCTAACATCTGTCATTGGGAAAATGCTGGAATCCATTATTAAGGAGGTAATAGCAGGACATTTAGAAAATCATAAGACAATCAAGCAGAGTCAACATGGTTTTATGAAAGGGAAATCGTGTTTGACAAATTTGCTAGAGTTCTTTGAGGATGTAACAAATAGGGTGGATAAAGGGGAACCAGTAGATGTAGTGTATTTGGATTTCCAGAAGGCATTCGATAAGGTGCCACATAAAAGGTTACTGCACAAGATAAGAGCGCACAGGGTTGGGGGTAATATATTGGCATGGATAGGGGATTGGCTAACTAACAGAAAACAGAGAGTCGGGATAAATGGGTCATTTTCCGGTTGGCAATCAGTAACTAGTGGGGTGGCACAGGGATCAGTGCTGGGGCCTCAACTATTTACAATCTATATTAATGATGACTTGGATGAAGGGACCGAGTGTACTCACGCCAAATTTGCTGATGATACAAAGATAGGTGGGAAAGCAAGTTGTGAGGAGGACACAAAGAGTCTGCAAAGGGATATAGATATGTTAAGTGAGTGGACAAAAATTTGACAGATGGAGTATAATTTGGGAAAATGTGAGGTTATCCACTTTGGAAGGAAGAATAAAAAAGTAAATTATTATTTAAATGGAGAAACTACAAAATGTTGCGGTACAAAGGGATCTGGGGGTCCTTGTACATGAAACACAAAAAGTTAGCATGCAGGTACAGCAAGTAATTAGGAAGGCTAATGGAATGTTGGCCTTTATTGCAAGGGGTATGGAGTATAAAAGTAGGGAAGTTTAGATGCAACTTTACAGGGTGCTGGTGAGACCGCACCTGGAGTACTGCGTACAGTTTTGGTCTCCATATTTAAGGAAGGATATACTTGCATTGGAGGCAGTGCAGAGAAGGTTCACTAGCTTGATTCCTGGGATGAAGGGGTTCACGTATGACGATACGTTGAGCAGGTTGGGCCTATGCTCATTGGAGTTTAGAAGAATGAGAGGGAATCTTATTGAAACATATCAGATTCTGAGGGGGATTGACAGGGTGGATGCTGAGAGGATGTTTCCCCTAGTGGGGGAATCTAGAACTAGGGGGCATAGTTTCAGAATAAGGGGTCACCCATTTAAGACGGAGATGAGGAGGAATTTCTTCTCTCAGAGGGTCGTGAATCTTTGGAATTCTCTACCCCAGAGAGCTGTGGAGGCGAAGTCATTGAATATATTCAAGGCGGAGAATGACAGACATTTGAACTACAAGGGAGTCAAGGGGTATGGGGAGAGAGCGGGAAAGTGGTGTTGAGGCCAAGATTGGATCAGCCATGATCTTATTGAATGGCGGAGCAGGCTCGAGGGGCCGATTGGCCGACTCCTGCTCCTGTTTCTTATGCTCTTATGGTGACCATGAAACTATCGGATTGTTGTAAAAACCCAGCTGGTTCACTAATGTCCTTTAGGGCAGGAAATCTGCCGTCCTTACCTTGTCTGGCCTATATGTGAATCCAGACACACAGCAATGTGGTTGACTCTTAACTGCCGTCTGAAATGGCCTAGCAAGCCACTCAGTTGTAAAAAAAACTGCTACAAAAAGCAATAAGAATAAAACTGGATGGACCACCCGGCATCAACCTCGGCACTGGCTATGGACACGGCAACGGCACACCCAGCCCAGTCGACCCTGCAAAGTCCTCCTCACCAATATCTGGGGACTTGTGCCAAAATTAGGAGAGCTGCCCCACAGACTAGTCAAGCAACAGCCTGACATAGTCATACTTATAGAATCATACCTTTCAGCCAATGTCCCAAACTCCTCCATCGCCATCCCTGGGTATGTCCTGTACCACCAGCAGGACAGACCCACCAAGGGTGGCGGCACAGTGGTATACAGTTGGAAAGGAGTCCTCAACATTGACTCCGGACCCCATGAAGTCTCATGGCTTCAGGTCAAGCATGGGCAAGGAAACCCCCTGCTGATTACCACCTACCGCCCTCCTTCAGCTGATGAACTAACACTCCTCCATGTTGAACACCACTTGGAAGAAGCACTGAGAGGAGCAAGGGCACAGAATGTACTCGGAGTAGGGGACTTCAATGTCCATCACCAAGAGTGGCTCGGTAGCACCACTACTGACCGAGCTGGCCGAGTCCTGAAGGACATAACTGCCAGTCTGGGCCTGCGACAGGTGGTGAGAGAACCAACATGAGTGAAAAACCTACTTGACCTCGTCCTCACAAATCTACCTGTTGCAGATGTATCTGTCCATGACAGCATTGGCAGCAGTGACCACCGCACAGTCATTGTGAAGACGAAGTCCCGCCTTCACACTGAGGACACCCTCCATCGTGTTGTGTGGCACTACCACCGTGCTAAATGGGATAGATTCAGAACAGATCTAGCAGCTCAAAACTGGGCATCCATGAGGCACTGTGGGCCATCAGCAGCAGCAGAATTGTATTCCACCACAATCTGTAACCTCATGGCCCGGCATATCCCTCACTCTACCATTACCATCAAGCCAGGGGACCAACCCTGGTTCAATAAGGAGTGCAGAAGAGCATGCCAGGAGCAGCACCAGGAGTACCTAAAAATGGGCTGAGGACACTGCCCTGAGGAACTCCTGCAGCGATGTCCTGGGGCTGTGATGATTGACCTTCAACCACCACAACCATCTTCCTTTGTGTTAGGTATGACTCCAGCCAGTGGAGAGTTCCCCCCTGCCCCCCCACCACCCCGATTCCCATTAACTTCAGTTTTACTAGGGCTGCAACACAGGACTACATGCATGCTAAAAAGCGGAAGCAGCATGCTATAGACAGAGCTAAGCGGTACCCCAATCAACGGATCAGATCAAAGCTCTGCAGTCCTGCCACATCCAGTCGTGAATGGTGGACCATGAAACAACTAACGGGAGGAGGAGGCTCCATGAGTATCCCCATCCTCAATGATGGAGGAGTTCAGCACGTGAGTGCAAAAGACAAGGCTGAAGCGTTTGCAACCATCTTCAGCCAGAAGTGCCGAGTGGATGATCCATATTGGCCTCCTCCTGAGGTCCCTACCACCACAGAAGCCAGTCTTCAGCCAATTCAATTCACTCCACATGATATCAAGAAACGGCTGAGCGCACTGGATACAGCAAAGGATGTGGGCTGTCGTGCTGAAGACTTGTGCTCCAGAACTATCGCGATTCTAGCCAAGCTGTTCCAGTACAGCTACAACACTGGCAACTATCCGACAATGTGGAAAACTGCCCAGGTATGTCCGGTCCACAAAAAGCAGGACAAATCCAATCCAGCCAATTACCGCCCCATCAGGCTACTCTCAATCATCAGCAAAGTGATGGACGGTGTCGTCGACAGCACTTACTCACCAACAACCTGCTCACTGATGCTCAGTTTGGGTTCCGCCAGGACCACTCGGCTCCCGACCTCATTACAGCCTTGGTCCAAACATAGACAAAAGAGCTGAATTCCAGAGGTGAGGTGAAAGTGACTGCCCTTGACATCAAGGTAGCATTTGACTGAGTGTGGCATCAAGGAACCCCAGTAAAACTGAAGTCAATGGGAATCGGGGGGAAAACTCTCCACTGGCTGGAGTCATACCTAGCACAAAGGAAGATGGTTGTGGTGGTTGAAGGTCAATCATCACAGCCCCAGGACATCGCTGCAGGAGTTCCTCAGGACAGTGTCCTAGGCCCAACCACCTTCAACTGCTTCATCAATGACCTTCCCTCCATCGTAAGGTCAGAAGTGGGGATGTTCGCTGATGACTGCACAGTGTTCGGTGCCATTCACAACTCCTCAGATAATGAAGCAGTCCATGCCCGCACGCAGCAAGACCTGGACGGCATTCAGGCTTGGGCTGATAAGTGGCAGGTAACATTTGCGCCACACAAGTGCCAGGCAATGACTATCTCAAATAAGCAAGCCTCTAACCACCACCCCTTGACATTCAACGGCATTACCATCGTCGAATCCCCCACCATCAATATCCTGGGGGTCACCATTGACTAGAAACTTAACTGGACCAACCACATAAATACTGTGGCAACAAGAGCAGGTCAGAGACTGGGTATTCTGTGACGAGTGCCTCACCCCCTGACTCCCCAAAGCCTTTCCACCATGTACAAGGCACAAGTCAGGAGTGTGATGGAATACTCGCCACTTGCCTGGATGAGTGCAGCTCCAACAACACTCAAGAAGCTCGACACCATCTAGGACAAAGCAGCCCACTTGATTGGCACCCCATCCACCATCTTAAACATTCAATCCCTCTACCACCGGCGTACCGTGGCTGCAGTGTGTACCATCTACAAGATGCACTGCAGCAACTCGCCAAGACTTTTTCGGCAGCACATCCCAAACCCGTGACCTCTTCCACCTAGAAGGACAAGGGCAGCAGGTACATGGGAACACCACCACCTCCAAGTTCCCCTCCAAGTTACACGCCATCCTGACTTGGAAGTATATCGCCGATCCTTCATCATCGCTGGGTCAAAATCCTGGAACTCCCTCC
>JASTWF010002883.1:0-14920 GCA_030390025.1 Squalus acanthias | reverse complement strand
ACACAGACACACACACAGACACAGACACAGACACACACACACAGACACAGACACACTCACACACACAGACACACACACACACACACACAGACACACACACAGACACAGACACACACACACACACACAGACAGACACACACACACACACAGACACACACACACAGGCACACACACAGACACAGACACACACACACACACACACACAGACACACACACAGACACACACACAGACACAGACACAGACACACACACAGACACAGACACACACACACACACACACACACACAGACACACACAGACACAGACACAGACACACACACACAGACACACAAACACACACACACACACACAAACACACACAAACACACAGATTGTGGTTAAAGGGCCCTTCACTGCTGAATACACACTTCAGGTGCCTGCAGTCCAGTCTGCAGTAGAGATGAATCATCAGTGTCAAAACATCGATAATTCAGCACTAACTGGGCAATCAGAGTCAGCGAGTTGCTAAGTGAAAGTGATTGATATCACTGCTGGCACCAGCGCTCAGTGCTGCTCGGAGGCTGGGTCAGTCTGATGGGACAGTGCGGGGAAAGGAAAGGCTCAGGCGGGGATTTTGCTCACCTCGGCGGGTCCGTGGCGGGTCCCCACCCTGCTGCTGGCTCCAGCCCGCTCTGTGAAATGAATTTCCCCGGATTGGGCTTGTTAAGCCCCGCCCAGCGCTTTTCGCGCCCAATTAGAGGAAGCGGGTCTGGTGTCATCATTTGATGACGCGTCATCAGCCGGTTTCCTTAAAGGGACCATGGCCAACTTTATTTTGACATTTGTGCTGTCAGTGTTCTACAGCATTGAAGTGCTGCGAACACTGACAATGACTGCACAGAGGAGCAGGGCTGCACCTTGGCACATTGCAGAGGCGGGCACAAGCAGGGATGTGGTCAGGAGGACCTGGGTGCAGTGCCGCAAAGCCTTTCAATGGTCTCAGTAGATCACGAAACGTTGGTACAAAGTCACACTCAATCTCATCCTGCTGTGCCTCTCATCACATCCCCATCACACTGCCTTCCCTACCCTACTCCTGCACATCCTTACTCACACCAACTTACCTTGCACCTTCACCCATCCTTGTCTATCGACATTATCACTTCCCCATCTCACTAGCCACCCCTCACACTCGCCCTCGTCCTAGTGCAATCGTACCAACTAACAACACACAAGGGTAGGCACTTGGGTGTTTTATCCATTGTTCATGTGAAGTTTCTGTTAATGTGATGTCAAACAGTGAAACCTTTATTTTCAACACTTTGCGTTCTTGGACAGATTTGTGTGCATCTTTGGAAGTGGCTTATTGAGTTGCAGCGAATGGTGAGACATAACAGTACCCCCCGCAATGGTGATGAGTGTGAAAGGAATGGCTTGGTCATTGTAGGGATGCTTTATGGTGTTGGTGTGGGGTGGTGCCAACCTGGCGCATCATGTGGCAGCCAGGGTGTACAGCATCAAGTGAAGTAAATCTGACCATGGTGAGGCCATCCCTGGCCTCCCGGGCAGCAATGTGCTCGGGTGCTGATGCCCTCTGCCCTGTGCAGCATCAGGTGATTGCGGAGAAGGTTGGTGGTGTTGTTGTTGTTGGTGCTGCTGGTGTTGGGGCTGATCGTGGTGGAATTCTGAGGACCAAGGTGAGAGAGTATAAAGGGCACCCATGCTGATGGAATAGATGGCAGGTGAAGTAGAGATGACAGAAGCGATCTGTCAATGGTGAGGTCAGACTGGATGGAGACTTGTGTAAAGAATTGTAGCCTGCAGAATCTGTTGTGGAAATGCAGTGAGGAACTGCTTGTGGCTGAGGGAAGATATCTCTGTAAGGTGGGAGCTTTTACTTTACATTTGAAGCTGTCAAGGAATCAGCTGATTCAATGGCCTATGAACTCCCACCTCAGCTTGACAGACGTGGTCCCCGAGCAGCGAGGACCCCGTGGGTGAGCACGTAAAATCAAAAGGTGAGCTTAAATGTATTCTTAACGATCTCTAAACAAGGTCATAATTAGCTGAATTGGGTCCCCCGCCACTGTGTGTCGGGTCTGCTCAGCGCTGACAGACCCCACATTTGGTAAAGGTGTGTGGCAGCAGCTTCACTGCGGGGTCCCGACCCGCTGGGGAAAAAAACCCACTTTCCCACCCGACCCGCCACCGATCGGGCCCAGCTGACTCCCCTTGGCCCTGGAATCTTTGCTTCCAAACCTCTGTCGAGAATCAGAGCTCTGTAAGTAACTGCAGCTGGTAAGCAACTGTTAACATGGATTCAGCGGGAAATCTTGCCCCTCCCCTCGCCACCGCCCCCCCCCCCCCTCCCCCCCAGCCTTGGCTTCTTTGAGGAAGTGCTATCCTAACAACAACAACAACAACTTGCTTTTATATAGCGCCGTTAACATAGTCAAACATCCCAAGGTGCTTCCCAAGTGGATTGTGGGAAGTCCTGTGACCTGCCATACCTCGACTTCCAGAAAGCTTTTGACAAAGTGCCACATGAAAGGCTGTTTATGAAACTGAAAGCTGTGGGGATTCAGGATAATCACTCAATGCAGTATGGGGGAGCTGGGAGGGGCTTGAAATTTTATAACGCTAAAAGCGGCAGTGATATTGGGATCCTTACACAGTAACTAGAACTCAGCTGTGTGTTCCCACAATGTTTACATTCTAATGTCTGACTGTCAAACCCCCGGTCACTCGGGCACTTTCGGGAAGGTGACTGCTACTAAATCACTCTCTTGCTTCAACTCACAGTGTCACAGCTCCGGGTCACCTCAGACACAGCGACTAGACGGTGAAATGGAAACTCTGAGGGACACCGACAAACAGCTTCAGTTCACAAACAGGGATAAATTCACCTGCAATCAGATGAACCTCTTGGCTTTGGAATACCAGGAGAGGTGAGATTGATCCTCGGAGGCCCCGAGAATGCTCTGATTGTAACCCGTGTTTCAACAATCAAATACAACGGCGCCCAGTTTTGGCCTCCTCACACGGTTTGAGGCTTTGGAAAGGAGGCAGAGGAGGGCCACGAGATTGATTAAAGTTTTAAACATTCCAGTTGCCCAGATGGGCAGGGTCTGCAGACTTTAGAGGAGCGCAGACATGGGGCGGTTAGATCGAGGTTTATAAAATAATGAAGGGACGACATTGTGTTTATGTGGAGCAATTATTTCAACTGGATAGTTTGGGGAGGACCAGGGTCACTCCTACAAGTTGTGCAAGGCCAGATCGAGGTTCGATGTCAGGAGGTGGTTCTTTCCCCAGGGAATAGGGGCCCTCTGGAACAGGCTGCCTTCTCGTGCAGTGGACGCTGATCCGCTGAATTCCTTCAAGCGAGAGCTGGACCTGTTTCTGGCTGGGGCGGAGATCGAAAGGTAGGTACTGCAGGGCATTAATCAGGGCCGGGACTAGTGTCGATCACCTCAGGGGAGTCAGAGACCAATTTCCAGGTTTTTCCGCCTGGGTTTTTATCTTTTTTTTTGCCTCTCCCAGGAGATCACATGGCTCCGGGTGGGGTGGCGAGTGTCTGTCATGGGATGAACGAGGCATCGTGGCTGTTTGGGACAGGCTGGATGGACCAGTAGGGCTGTTTCCTGCCCGGCATTTGTGCACGTTCATATTAAAGGGGAGCTGGGCTTTTTTTTCATTCCTGGGGTTCGTTGGCGTTCAATGCGGAGACGTGTCAAGTGATGCACTTTGGGAGGACTAATCTGGAAAGACAGTACACTATAAATGACACGATTTTGAAAAGTGTCGATGAGCAGAGAGACCTTGGTGTCCATGTACACAAACCCTTAAAGGCGGCGGGCAAGCTGATAAGGTGGTTAAAAAAGCAGATGGATTATTGGGTTTATGAATAGAGGAACAGAATATAAACACAAAAGAGATCGTGCTCGAACTTTATAAATCACTGGTTAGGCCTCAGTTCGAGTATTGTGGACAATTCTGGGCCCCACACTTCAGGAAAGATGTAAAGGCCTTAGAAAGGGTACAGAGGAGGTTTACCAGGATGTGACCAGGGATGAGGGACTTCAGTTATGAGGAGAGGTTGGAGAAGTTAGGACTGTTCTCCTGGGAACAGAGAAGGTTAAGAGGTGACCCAGTAGAGGTTTTCAAGACGATGAGAGGTTTTGATAGAGTAAAGAGAGAAAAATTATTCCCCCTGGCGAGTGGGTCAATAACCAGAGGTCATCGATTCAAAATCATTGGAAAAAGATCTAGAGGGGAGAGGAGGAGAAATGTTTTCACTCGGAGAGTTGCGGGGATCTGGAACGCTCGACCTGAACAGGTGGTGGAAGCTGATTCCATCAATAATTTTAAGAGGGAGTTGGACGGGTTCTCACAGGGTTATGGACAGAAAGCGGGGGTGTGGGACTGAGCACGACCGCTCTTTCACAGAGCCGGCACAGGCACGACGGGCCGAATGGAATCTTTCTGTGCTGTAAATTTCTATGATCCTATGATATGGCCGTCACTGGCAAGGCCGGTATTTATTGCCCGTCCCTAGTTGCCCTTGAGAAGGTGGTGGTGAGCTGCCTTCTTGAACCGCTGCAGTCCGTGTGGTGAAGGTGCTCCCACAGTGCTGTTAGAGGAAAGAAAGACTTGCATTTTTATAGCGCCTTTCACAACCACCGGACAGCCCAAAGTGCTTTACAGCCGATGGAGTACTGTTAGAAGTGTTGTAATGTAGGAAACACAGCAGGCAATTTGCACACAGCAAATTTCTATGATCCACAACAGCAATGTGATAATGACCAGATAATCTGTTTTTGTTATGTTGATTGAGGGATAAATATTGGCCAGGAGACCAGGGAGAACTCCCCTGCTCTTCTTCAGAATAGTGCCCTGGGATCTTTTATGTTAACCTGAGAGAGCAGACGGGGCCTCAGCTTTAACGTCTCATCTGAAAGATGGCACCTCTGACAGTGCAGCACTCCCTCAGTACTGCACTGGGAGCGTCAGCCTAGATTTTTGTGCTCAAGTCTCTGGAGTGGGGCTTGAAACCCACAATCTTCTGACTCAGAGGCGAGCGTGCTACCCACTGAGCCACGCTGACACTGGGAGGGAGGTCCAGGATTTTGACCCAGTGACGATGAAGGAACAGCCGATATATCTATCACCATTCAGTGACCAAGGGAGTAAAACACTCGCCACGATCAAAGAACGCTTGCGCACTCTGCTTTTCATCTTAGCATTTTACCAACAACCGCACAAAAAGGTTAAAGTTCACATACACACTCCGTGCGAAGATGAGTATTGAGATCACATGACCAGTGATGGTGTCTGTTACTCGCTCTTTATTTACTAATCAGAAATGTAATTCGCCACACCTGGATTCCCAGTTAGACACATGTGGCTAATGTATTGGACGACACTCCTTTAGAGGCGAGTCGGTGAGCTGAGAGCCAGCCATGGTAGTCACTAGAGCAGGTATTGTAGCCCAGGAACTCCTGCACCACCAATGTGTGAGACTAACCTGTAGGGGGGCATCACTGCCCAGCTTGGGGCCTATCCCGTGTCCACACATGCTCCTTCCAGCAAGCATCACTGGAGAGCAACCAGAACTGGGAATCCTGGGTCAGTCTTTGTTGGCCTTCCTGTACCCAAGGCAAGGGGAAGGAATGGAAGAGCAGGGGGAAGGAGAGAAAGAGGAGGGGAGAGGAAGAGAAGAGAAGAGGGGGGGAGGGGAAGAGAAGGTGAGGGGAGGGGGGAAGAAAAAGGGAGAGAAAGAGGAGGGGAAGGCAATGCCAGGAGAAGCGGGATGAAGATGGGGAGGAGGTATTAGCAAGAAAAAAATCAAATGGAGTTTAGAGCACAGAAGGAGGCCATTCGGCCCATTGCACTTGTCCCCATGCTAGCTCTTCAGCTGACGTTATTCTCTCGAATCCCAATTTCTTATTACCAGTTCTTTGCAAAACAAGTCAGGAACAGCGAGGGTCATTTCGACGTTGAGCGAGACTGTAAATCGGGCGATGTCGGATCAGACGCCCATTTTACACCTGTCCTGATTTTCATTTCAATGAAGAGCCATTTTACACCATCGCCCAGCCTCACCTGATGCACCTGGAACACACAGTGCGGGGTAAATATCCACCTTCACCCCCCCGGGCAGTAATCTGACAGAGCGAATCGTTGTAGAGCCCGTCCGATTTTCATTCCATTGAAATCAATGGGTTGAGGATTGGGCGGGTTACACAAGGAAGTGGGGGGGCGATCGGACCCCCCAGATTACGGAGCAGGGGGCGAAGAACCTTTAACTCCCGTATCTCCAATCTGCTCCTCGTCACCGAGCACCAGTGTTACTGATGATGTCGGCAGCCCCGACCTCAATGGCAGCACATCTGTCCTGAGGTGACGATCCCCGGCACTTGCTGAGCTGACTTGGCGGGAGCGGGGAATGGGAATATTTGACCCCGAGGGTCGCTGGCTGGATGTTGAGGTCCAAATCTAAAAACCGTGACGGGGCGGTGGGTGTGGTCAGCTGACCCGACCGGGGGCCTGAAGCTGGGTCCAGCCTGAGCAGTATAGCTTAGTTCCACATGGCGCACTGCCCGAACCAAACCGCGTCCAGCGAGGAGCCCTGAGCTCCTTACCCGGAATCCTCTATCTCACCAAAAACACCACAGCCAGAACCTCCTCAACCAGAGAGTCGAGAGGGAGGGAAATCACTGAGGCACCTGTCCAAGTACAGCGTGGCCTCGCTGCAGGAAGAAACCTTCCCGATATCTTTCTCAACTTTCTTCTCTTTTATTTTAATAGCCAATTAGGAAGACAATTGCTGTCATCCGTTAGATTTAGCAACAACAACTTGTATTTATATAGCGCCTTTAACGTAGTAAAACATCCCAAGATGCTTCACAGGAGTATTATAAGACAAAAAATTTGACACCGAGCCACATAAGGAGATATTAGGACAGGTGACCAAAGCTTGGTAAAAGAGGTCGGTTTTAAGGAGCGTCTTAAAGGAGGAGAGAGAGGCGGAGAGGTTTAGGGAGGGAATTCCAGAGCTTAGGGCCCAGGCAGCTGAAGGCATGGCCGCCAATGGTGGAGCGATTAAAATCAGGGACGCTCAAGAGGCCAGAATTGGAGGAGCGCAGAGATCGCGGAGGGTTGTGGGGCTGGAGGAGGTTACAGAGATAGGAAGGGGCGAGGCCATGGAGAGATTTGAAAACAAGGATGAGAATTTTGAAATCGAGGCGTTGCTGGAACGGGAGCCAATGTCAGTCAGCGAGCACAGGGGCGAACGGGACTCGGCGCGACAAGTGCGCCCTTTTTAAAGGAGCACAAACAATAGACTGCAAATTATAATTAAATTAAAGGAAACCTAACAAATTAAATCAAATTGTTGTCCCTGGTGTGGATGAAGCACTCCAGTCCCTCCGGTGCCCACCGGTCGCGGAAGGACTCAAGCGTGCCGGCGGACACCGCGTGCTCCGTCTCCAGGGACACCCGGGCGCAAAAGTAGCCACAGAAGAGAGGCAGGCAGTCGGGCCGAACGACCCCCTCGACCGCCCGCTGCCCGGACCTGTTAATGGCCACTTTGGCCAGGCCCAGGAGTAATCCTACGCGGAGGTCCCCCAACTTACCCGCTCCCCCAGCACTGGGTGACCAAAGATCAGGAGCCCAAGACTGAAGTGCACTAAACTTTCTTCTAAACCTTTTATTGTCACTGCAGAATCCAGCTCAGTGCTTGATCCAGTTCTGACTATTCCCACTGTGATTGACAGGGTTATCTCACTGAACAGAGGCATTGAGCAGAAGAAGTGGGAGATCCAGAGCCTGAAAGCACTGCTCGCTGAGAGAGATGCCGAGCTCCTTTCTGCACGTCACCCTGTGACCATACCTTCTGCACAGTTAACGTCGACTTGGCATGAGGTACAAGATGCTAAGACCAGCGTAACGGAGCTACAGACAATGTAAGTGCTGCTATAGTGCTTGGCGTATTAGTTGGGTCAGTAACATGGGTCAAATGTAACGAGACCTGGTATATTACGAGCCTGTCCTCAACGTTCACATACCACCAGGAGCTCGGAGAAATCTCAGCCTCACGCGCAGTCCAATGACTCTCAAGGAATGGAGTTCCAGGGCAGGCAGATCACCGAGAGGCTTCGCTGTTGGTATTCAACGCTGACTACCTTGGACTGATGGAACCGGGGTGTCTGGCGGAGGTGTTGGGAGCGGGGTGCTGGGGTTGGGGCATTGGAAATTGTTGCATTGAGCAGGACCTGGGAACCAGTGCCAGCAGGTCCAACGAACCGAAGAATCTTCCACCAAAAATGGGCCTTTTTCTGTAAGGCTGGTGTTAGGAGATGGCCTTTCAGAATCTGGTGGGTCCCATTTTCACCTTGCTCAACGTTCGGTCCACCTGCTTCTTTTTATTTGTTTTTGTGATATGGGCGTCGCTGGCAAGGCCCCGTTTATTGCCCATCCCCTTCGGTCCTGTGAAGCACATCCTGAGGACAAGAAAGGCGCTATATAAATGCAAGTTTGTTCTTTCCTTGTATCTTCAGAAAGTGAAACATTCAGAAATGTAAATATACTTTATATTATATTTGAACCCATCTAATTTATCAAGTTATTCAACTTGTTGGGGTTTGAAGGTCCAATACATTTGCTCAAAGATTAAGGGCTGGATTTTACCAACCTCGGCGGGTCCGTGGCGGGACGCTGCCCCGCTGCTGGCTCCAGCCCGCTGTCCAAAGTGATTTTCCCCTGATTGGGCTTGTTAAGCCCGCCCAGCGTGCTTGCCAGCCAATTGAAGGAAGCGGGTGTGGTGACATCATTTGATGACGCGTCATCAGCCGGTTTCCTTAAAGGGACCATGCGCAAATTGATTTTGACAGTTGTGCTGTCAGTGTTCTACAGCATTGAGGTGCTGCAAACACTGACAAGCACTGCACAGAGGTATAGGGCTGCACCCAGGCTCTCCCATGACTTCCTCCATATGCTTATGGAGGGAGTCACAGCACGCAGGGAGGTTCTCTTCCCTTCCAATGGGCGGAAGAGACCTCGCCAGGAAATCAACACAGCCTACATTGCACAGGAGGACACAAGCAGGGATGTCATCAGGAGGACCAGGCCGCAGTGGTGCAAACCTTTCAATGATCTCAGTAGATCACGAAACGTTACTGCAAAGCCACAGTCAGCATCATCCTGCTGTGCCTCTCATCACATCCCCATCACTCTGCCTTCCCTACCCTGCTCCTGTACATCCTTACTCACACCAACATACCTTGCACCTCCACCCATCCCTCTCTATCAACATTATCACTTCTCCATCTCATTAGCCACCCCTCACACTCACCCTTGTCCTAGTCCAATCATACCAACTAACAACACACAAGGGTAGGCACTTGGGTGTTTTAGCCAATGTTTATGTAGTTTCTGTTAACATGGTGTCAAACATTGAAACCATTATTTTCAACACTTTGCGTTCTTGGACAGATCTGTGTGAACCTTTGGAAGTGGCTTAGTGAGTTGCAGTGAATGGTGAGACATAACGGTACCCCCCGCAATGGTGATGAGTGTGAAAGGAATGGCCTGGACATTGTAGGGATGCTTTATGGTGTTGGTGTGGGGTGGTGCCAACCTGGCGCATCATGTGGCAGCAATATGGGTGTACAGCATCAAGTGAAGTAAATCTGGCCATGGTGAGGCCATCCCTGGCCTCCCAGGCAGCAATGTGGTCGGGTGCTGATGCCCTGTGTCCTGTGCAATGTCAGGTGATTGCGGAGATTGTTGGTGTGGCTGTTGGTGCTGCTGGTGTGCCTGGTGCTGCTGGTGTTGGGGCTGACCGTGGTGGGATTCTGAGGACCAAGGTGAGATTTTTCAAGGGCACCGATGCTGATGGAATAGATGGCAGGTGAGGTTGAGATGACAGAAGCGATCTGTCAATGGTGAGAGAGGTTGTTCCAATGAGGTGACACTGGATAGAGAATTTGCTCCAAACACTTGCAAACTGCATAAAGCTCAATCTGTCTTCCAAATGCAGTAAGCAACAGCTCCTGAGCTTGGAAAGTGAACAGCTGTGAGATGGGAGCTTTTATAGCACATTTGCAGCTGTCAAGTAATGAGATGATTCCATGGACATACAACTCCCGCCCTCCTTACCTGACATGATCCCCGAGCAACGTGAACCCCGTGGACAACCTTGTAAAATGTAAAGGTGAGCTCCAAATACTTCTTAATGGGCTCTTAACAAAGTCATAATGACCTGAATTGCCTCCCCCGTCGCTGCGTGTCGGGTCTGTTCAGCGCTGACAGACCCGACATCTGGGAAAGGCGTGTGGTGGTGGGTTGACATCGGGGTCGCGACCCGCTGTCAAAAAAATACATTTTCCCACCCGACCTGCCACCGAACGCGCCCGCTGACCGCATGAAAAATTCCCCCCGAAGATTCCTTGTGAAATGTGTGATCAGCCTGCTCTGTTGCAGGGATTTTAAAAATTCATTCTGGGGATGTGGGCTTCGCTGACAATTCCGGCATTTATTGCCCATCCCTAATTGTCCTTGAGAAGGTGGTGGTGAGCCGCCTTCTTGAACCGCTGCAGTCCATGTGATGAAGGTACTCCCACAGGGTTGTTAGGGAGGGAGTTCCAGGATTTTGACAGGCACTGCACTGTCGGAGGGGCAGTACTGAGGGAGTGCTGCACTGTCAGAGGGGCAGTACTGAGGGAGCGCTGCACTGTCGGAGGGGCAGTACTGAGGGAGCGCCGCACTGTCAGAGGGGCAGTACTGAGGGAGCGCCGCACTGTCGGAGGGGCAGTACTGAGGGAGCGCTGCACTGTCGGAGGATCAGTACTGAGGGAGCGCTGCACTGTCGGAGGGGCAGTACTGAGGGAGCGCTGCACTGTCGGAGGGGCAGTACTGAGGGAGCGCTGCACTGTCGGAGGATCAGTACTGAGGGAGCGCTGCACTGTCGGAGGGGCAGTACTGAGGGAGCGCTGCACTGTCAGAGGGGCAGTACTGAGGGAGCGCCGCACTGTCGGAGGGGCAGTACTGAGGGAGCGCCGCACTGTCAGAGGGGCAGTACTGAGGGAGCGCCGCACTGTCGGAGGGGCAGTACTGAGGGAGCGCTGCACTGTTGGAGGGGCAGTGCTGAGGGAGCGCTGCACTGTTGGAGGGGCAGTACTGAGGGAGCGCTGCACTGTTGGAGGGGCAGTGCTGAGGGAGCGCTGCACTGTCAGAGGGGCAGTACTGAGGGAGTGCTGCATTGTCAGAGGGTCAGTACTGAGGGAGCGCTGCACTGTCAGAGGGGCAGTACTGAGGGAGCGCTGCACTGTCGGAGGGGCAGTACTGAGGGAGCGCCGCACTGTCGGAGGGGACAGTACTGAGGGAGCACTGCACTATCAGAGGGTCAGTACTGAGGGAGTGCTGCACTATCAGAGGGTCAGTACTGAGGGAGTGCTGCACTGTCGGAGGGTCAGTACTGAGGGAGCGCCGCACTGTTGGAGGGGCAGTACTGAGGGAGCGCCGCACTGTCGGAGGGGCAGTACTGAGGGAGCGCCGCACTGTCGGAGGGGCACTACTGAGGGAGCGCCGCACTGTCGGAGGGGCAGTACTGAGGGAGTGCTGCACTGTCAGAGGCGCCATCTTTCAGATGAGACGTTAAACCGAGGCCCCGTCTGCTCTCTCAGGTGGATGTAAAAGATCCCAGGGCACTCTTTTGAAGAAGAGCAGGGGCGTTCTCCCTGGTGTTCCGGTCAATATTTATCCCTCAATCAATATCACTAAAAACAGATGAGCTGGTCATTATCAGATTGCTGTTTGTGGGAGCTTGCTGTGCGCAAATTGGCTGCCGTGTTTCCTACATTACAACAGTGACCACACTTCAAAAAGTACTTCATTGGCTGTAAAGTGCTTTGGGACGTCCTGAGGTGGTGAATAGCGCTGGACAGAAGGAGACTCCTGCATTTCTACAGTGCCTTTCCTGTCCTCAGATGTCCCAAAGCTCTTTTAAAGCCATTTTTAGGAATCACTGGTTCGGCCCCAGCTGGAGTCTTGTGTCCAATTCTGGGCGCCACACTTTAGGAAGGATGTCGAGGCGTTGGAGAGGGTGTGGAGGAGATTTACTAGAGTGGTTCCAGGGATGAGGGACTTCAGCGATGTGGAGAGACTGGAGAAGCTGGGGTTGTTCTCCTTAGAGCAGAGAAGGTTAAGGGGAGATTAATAGAGGTGTTCAAAATCATGAGGGGTTTTGATAGAGTAAATAAAGAGAAACTGTTTCCAGTGGCAGGAGGGTCGGTAACCAGAGGACACAGATTGAAGCTAATTGGCAAATGAACCAGAGGGGAGATGATTTTTTTACGCGGCGAGTTGTTGTGATCTGGAATGCTCTGTCTGATTTTGGATTTTGTGCTCAAGTCTCATGGAGTGGGACTATGAACCCACGACCATCTGACTCCAAGGGGAGAGTGCTACCCACTGAGCCATGGCTGGCACCTCTCATAGTGATCTCATCCCAACAATGACCCAGAGCATCACCAGGAATCCATTCAGACTCACTCAACAATGGAGACATACTTAGTAGGTCAGATGACAAGTTATTTGTACCACTGCCATTTCATTCAGCCTTCTCACCATCTGTACAGCGTGCTGTCCCGACCCACCCTGCCCAACACTGCTCTCTGAGGAACACTCAGTACAGGACTATGGGATTGGTATGGACAGCTTGCGACGGCTCCTTTAAAACCTCTTCTTATACTGATTAACCTTTATACTGAGGAAAGGTGTCCTGACCACTCTAACATTCTGCAACATTCTCTTGGGAAAGGCGTGAAGATGAAGCAGCTCAGAAAGTCAGCCTCCAGGAGCAGATCCAACACCTGAATCATCAGCTGGAGGCTCAGAGTGAGCGGCACGCCCGGGTAAGACGATCGCAGTGCCGGAGATCGGCCCCCCCCCCCACCGTTTATCATCCCTCTGTCGCCTTTTCCAACGTCCCACCTTCCTCTCCTGAAGGCATTTGCTTCCCTCGCCACCAGGCCTAACTTTTTAAAAATTTGTTTATGGGATGTGGGCGTCGCTGGCAAGGCCAGCATTTATTGCCCATCCCTAATTGCCCTTGAGGAGGTGGTGGTGATCCAGGATAACTCCGCGCATGTCTCTGTCTTAAAGCTGCAGCGTCCTGTCTGAGCAGTAACGATTATTAAATATATTCGGGAACGTACACTTCAGAGAATTCAGTAAAAAAACAACTTTCCTGTAAACTTTAAAATACTTTCTGTAATCCACTCCTATTTTTCACAAACATTCATTCTCCTTAAACCTCTCGTGTTCAAATCCCTCCAAGGCCCTCGCCCCTCCCTATCTCTGTAATCTCCTCCAGCCCTTCAACCATCCGAGATATCTGCGCTCCTCCAATTCCGGCCTCTTGAGCATCCCCCGATTTCCATCGCTCCACCATTGGCGGCCGTGCCTTCAGCTGCCTGGGCCCTAAGCTCTGGAATTCCCTCCCTAAACCTCTCCACCTCTCTCTCATCCTTTAAGATGTTCCTTAAAACCGACCTCTTTGACCAAGCTTTCCTGTCCTGGCTTCTCCTTGTGTGGCTCGGTGTCAAATTTGTTTGATAATCGCACCTGTGAAGAATCTTGGGACATTTTACTACGTTAAAGCTGCTGTATAAATACAAGTTGTTGTTGTATCACATTGCTACCAAACTGCAATCAAAATGATCAATGCTTTAAATGTCTCTCGATAACCTCAGTTGAGATGTGACTGCGTGTTTACAGTCTCCACAGTTTTTAAATCTCCCTGTCCCACAGGATTTACACAGCGCAAGGCAGAGAATCGAAAGGTCAAAGGTTTTAATTCGGCAGCTCGACAAACGTATTGGACTGGGATACGATGAAGCAGCTTTGAAGAATGTGCTCGCGGGCTTGGGCGCGACGGCGGAATTTGAACTGAGGAGGTTTCAGGAGAGCATCACACAGGCCTACAATCAAAACGTGCGTCCTAAACTTTTTTTGGAGTAATTCTACACATTTGAAACAGCGTTGAATACGAACATTAGGAACAGGAGGAGGCCATTCAGCCCCTCGAGTCTGTTACACAGGAACAGGAGGAGGCCATTCAGCCCCTCGAGCCTGTTACATTAGGAACAGGAGGAGGCCGTTCAGCCCCTCGAGCCTGTTACACAGGAACAGGAGGAGGCCACTCAGCCCCTCGAGCCTGTTACACAGGAACAGGAGGAGGCCATTCAGCCCCTCGAGCCTGTTACATTAGGAACAGGAGGAGGCCGTTCAGCCCCTCGAGCCTGTTACACAGGAATAGGAGGAGGCCATTCAGCCCCTCGAGCCTGTTACATTAGGAACAGGAGGAGGCCGTTCAGCCCCTCGAGCCTGTTACACAGGAACAGGAGGAGGCCATTCAGCCCCTCGAGCCTGTTACACAGGAACAGGAGGAGGCCCATTCAGCCCCTTGAGCCTGTTACACAGGAACAGGAGGAGGCCATTCAGCCCCTCGAGCCTGTTACACAGGAACAGGAGGAGGCCATTCAGCCCCTCGAGCCTGTTACATTAGGAACAGGAGGAGGTCCATTCAGCCCCTCGAGCCTGTTACACAGGAACAGGAGGAGGCCGTTCAGCCCCTCGAGCCTGTTACACAGGAACAGGAGGAGGCCATTCAGCCCCTCGAGCCTGTTACACAGGAACAGGAGTAGGCCATTCAGCCCCTCGAGCCTGTTACACAGGAACAGGAGGAGGCCGTTCAGCCCCTCGAGCCTGTTACACAGGAACAGGAGGAGGCCATTCAGCCCCTCGAGCCTGTTACACAGGAACAGGAGGAGGCCGTTCAGCCCCTCGAGCCTGTTACACAGGAACAGGAGGAGGCCATTCCGCCCCTCGAGCCTGTTACACAGGAACAGGAGGAGGCCATTCAGCCCCTCGAGCC
>JASTWF010002882.1:0-14943 GCA_030390025.1 Squalus acanthias | reverse complement strand
CGGTGACGGAGCAGCGCGCTATCCCCGGGGTGAGAGACGGTTTGTTCCGGTGACGGAGCAGGGCGCTATCCCCGGGGTGAGAGACGGTTTGTTCGGTGACGGAGCAGCGCGCTATCCCGGGGTGAGGGACGGTTTGGTGCCGGTGACGGAGCAGCGCGCTATCCCCGGGGTGAGGACGGTTTGGTGCGGTGACGGAGCAGCGCGCTATCCCCGGGGTGAGAGACGGTTTGTTCCGGTGACGGAGCAGCGCGCTATCCCCGGGGTGAGAGACGGTTTGTTCGGTGACGGAGCAGCGCGCTATCCCCGGGGTGAGAGACGGTTTGTTCCGGTGACGGAGCAGCGCGCTATCCCCGGGGTGAGGACGGTTTGTTCGGTGACGGAGCAGCGCGCTATCCCCGGGGTGAGGGACGGTTTGTTCCGGTGACGGAGCAGCGCGCTATCCCCGGGGTGAGGGACGGTTTGTTCCGGTGACGGAGCAGCGCGCTATCCCCGGGGTGAGGGACGGTTTGTTCCGGTGACGGAGCAGCGCGCTATCCCCGGGGTGAGGGACGGTTTGGTGCGGTGACGGAGCAGCGCGCTATCCCCTGGGGTGAGAGACGGTTTGGTGCGGTGACGGAGCAGCGCGCTATCCCCGGGGTGAGGGACGGTTTGGGGTCCGGTGACAGAGCAGCGCGCTATCCCCGGGGTGAGAGACGGTTTGGGGTGCGGTGACGGAGCAGCGCGCTATCCCCGGGGTGAGAGACGGTTTGTTCCGGTGACGGAGCAGCGCGCTATCCCCGGGGTGAGAGACGGTTTGTTCCGGTGACGGAGCAGCGCGCTATCCCCGGGGTGAGAGACGGTTTGTTCCGGTGACGGAGCAGCGCGCTATCCCCGGGGTGAGGGACGGTTTGGTGCGGTGACGGAGCAGCGCGCTATCCCCGGGGTGAGGGACGGTTTGTTCGGTGACGGAGCAGCGCGCTATCCCCGGGGTGAGAGACGGTTTGTTCCGGTGACGGAGCAGTGCGCTATCCCCGGGGTGAGAGACGGTTTGTTCCGGTGACGGAGCAGCGCGCTATCCCCGGGGTGAGGGACGGTTTGGTGCGGTGACGGAGCAGCGCGCTATCCCCGGGTGAGGGACGGTTTGTTCCGGTGACGGAGCAGCGCGCTATCCCCAGGGTGAGGGACGGTTTGGGGTGCGGTGACGGAGCAGCGCGCTATCCCCGGGGTGAGGGACGGTTTATTCCGGTGACGGAGCAGCGCGCTATCCCCGGGGTGAGGGACGGTTTGGTGAAGTGACGGAGCAGCGCGCTATCCCCAGGGTGAGAGACGGTTTGTTCCGGTGACGGAGCAGCGCGCTATCCCCGGGGTGAGGGACGGTTTGGGGTGCGGTGACGGAGCAGCGCGCTATCCCCGGGGTGAGAGACGGTTTGTTCCGGTGACGGAGCAGCGCGCTATCCCCGGGGTGAGACACGGTTTGGTGAAGTGACGGAGCAGCGCGCTATCCCCGGGGTGAGGGACGGTTTGTTCCGGTGACGGAGCAGCGCGCTATCCCCGGGGTGAGGGACGGTTTGGTGAGGTGACGGAGCAGCGCGCTATCCCCGGGGTGAGAGACGGTTTGGTGAAGTGACGGAGCAGCGCGCTATCCCCGGGGTGAGAGACGGTTTGTTCCGGTGACGGAGCAGCGCGCTATCCCCGGGGTGAGGGACGGTTTGTTCCGGTGACGGAGCAGCGCGCTATCCCCGGGGTGAGGGACGGTTTGGTGAAGTGACGGAGCAGCGCGCTATCCCCGGGGTGAGGGACGGTTTGTTCCGGTGACGGAGCAGCGCGCTATCCCCGGGGTGAGGGACGGTTTGGTGAAGTGACGGAGCAGCGCGCTATCCCCGGGGTGAGAGACGGTTTATTCCGGTGACGGAGCAGCGCGCTATCCCCGGGGTGAGGGACGGTTTGTTCCGGTGACGGAGCGGCGCGCTATCCCCGGGGTGAGGGACGGTTTGGGGTGCGGTGACGGAGCAGCGCGCTATCCCCGGGGTGAGGGACGGTTTGTTCCGGTGACGGAGCAGCGCGCTATCCCCGGGGTGAGAGACGGTTTGTTCCGGTGACGGAGCAGCGCGCTATCCCCGGGGTGAGAGACGGTTTGTTCCGGTGACGGAGCAGCGCGCTATCCCCGGGGCGAGAGACGGTTTGTTCCGGTGACGGAGCAGCGCGCTATCCCCAGGGTGAGGGACGGTTTGGTGCGGTGACGGAGCAGCGCGCTATCCCCGGGGCGAGAGACGGTTTGTTCCGGTGACGGAGCAGTGCGCTATCCCCAGGGTGAGGGACGGTTTGTTCCGGTGACGGAGCAGCGCGCTATCCCCGGGGTGAGAGACGGTTTGGGGTGCGGTGACGGAGCAGCGCGCTATCCCCGGGGTGAGAGACGGTTTGTTCCGGTGACGGAGCAGCGCGCTATCCCCGGGGTGAGAGACGGTTTGTTCCGGTGACGGAGCAGCGCGCTATCCCCGGGGTGAGAGACGGTTTGTTCCGGTGACGGAGCAGCGCGCTATCCCCGGGGTGAGAGACGGTTTGTTCCGGTGACGGAGCAGCGCGCTATCCCCGGGGTGAGAGACGGTTTGGTGAAGTGACGGAGCAGCGCGCTATCCCCGGGGCGAGAGACGGTTTGGTGCGGTGACGGAGCAGCGCGCTATCCCCGGGGTGAGGGACGGTTTGTTCCGGTGACGGAGCAGCGCGCTATCCCCGGGGTGAGAGACGGTTTGTTCCGGTGACGGAGCAGCGCGCTATCCCCAGGGTGAGGGACGGTTTGTTCCGGTGACGGAGCAGCGCGCTATCCCCGGGGTGAGGGACGGTTTGTTCCGGTGACGGAGCAGCGCGCTATCCCCGGGGTGAGAGACGGTTTGTTCCGGTGACGGAGCAGCGCGCTATCCCCGGGGTGAGACACGGTTTGGTGCGGTGACGGAGCAGCGCGCTTTCCCCGGGGTGAGAGACGGTTTGGGGTCCGGTGACGGAGCAGCGCGCTATCCCCGGGGTGAGAGACGGTTTGGTGCGGTGACGGAGCAGCGCGCTATCCCCGGGGTGAGAGACGGTTTGGGGTGAGGTGACGGAGCAGCGCGCTATCCCCGGGGTGAGAGACGGTTTGTTCCGGTGACGGAGCAGCGCGCTATCCCCGGGGTGAGGGACGGTTTGTTCCGGTGACGGAGCAGCGCGCTATCCCCGGGGTGAGAGACGGTTTGTTCCGGTGACGGAGCAGCGCGCTTTCCCCGGGGCGAGAGACGGTTTGTTCCGGTGACGGAGCAGCGCGCTATCCCCGGGGTGAGGGACGGTTTGGTGAAGTGACGGAGCAGCGTGCTATCCCCGGGGTGAGACACGGTTTGTTCCGGTGACGGAGCAGCGCGCTATCCCCGGGGTGAGAGACGGTTTGTTCCGGTGACGGAGCAGCGCGCTATCCCCGGGGTGAGGGACGGTTTGGTGCGGTGACGGAGCAGCGCGCTATCCCCGGGGTGAGAGACGGTTTGTTCCGGTGACGGAGCAGCGCGCTATCCCCGGGGTGAGGGACGGTTTGGTGAAGTGACGGAGCAGCGTGCTATCCCCGGGGTGAGACACGGTTTGTTCCGGTGACGGAGCAGCGCGCTATCCCCGGGGTGAGAGACGGTTTGTTCCGGTGACGGAGCAGCGCGCTATCCCCGGGGTGAGGGACGGTTTGGTGCGGTGACGGAGCAGCGCGCTATCCCCGGGGTGAGGGACGGTTTGGTGCGGTGACGGAGCAGCGCGCTATCCCCGGGGTGAGGGACGGTTTGGTGCGGTGACGGAGCAGCGCGCTATCCCCGGGGTGAGAGACGGTTTGGTGAAGTGACGGAGCAGCGCGCTATCCCCGGGGTGAGAGACGGTTTGTTCCGGTGACGGAGCAGCGCGCTATCCCCGGGGTGAGAGACGGTTTGGGGTGCGGTGACGGAGCAGCGCGCTATCCCCGGGGTGAGAGACGGTTTGGTTCAGTGACGGAGCAGCGCGCTATCCCCGGGGTGAGAGACGGTTTGGTGCGGTGACGGAGCAGCGCGCTATCCCCGGGGTGAGAGACGGTTTGTTCCGGTGACGGAGCAGCGCGCTATCCCCGGGGTGAGAGACGGTTTGTTCCGGTGACGGAGCAGCGCGCTATCCCCGGGGTTAGAGACGGTTTGGGGTGCGGTGACGGAGCAGCGCGCTATCCCCGGGGTGAGAGACGGTTTGGTTCAGTGACGGAGCAGCGCGCTATCCCCGGGGTGAGAGACGGTTTGGTGCGGTGACGGAGCAGCGCGCTATCCCCGGGGTGAGAGACGGTTTGTTCCGGTGACGGAGCAGCGCGCTTTCCCCGGGGTGAGAGACGGTTTGTTCCGGTGACGGAGCAGCGCGCTATCCCCGGGGTGAGGGACGGATTGTTCCGGTGACGGAGCAGCGCGCTATCCCCGGGGTGAGGGACGGTTTGGTGCGGTGACGGAGCAGCGCGCTATCCCCGGGGTGAGAGACGGTTTGTTCCGGTGACGGAGCAGCGTGCTATCCCCGGGGTGAGAGACGGTTTGTTCCGGTGACGGAGCAGCGCGCTATCCCCGGGGTGAGAGACGGTTTGTTCCGGTGACGGAGCAGTGCGCTATCCCCGGGGTGAGGGACGGTTTGTTCCGGTGACGGAGCAGCGCGCTATCCCCGGGGTGAGGGACGGTTTGGGGTGAGGTGACGGAGCAGCGCGCTATCCCCGGGGTGAGGGACGGTTTGGGGTGCGGTGACGGAGCAGCGCGCTATCCCCGGGGTGAGAGACGGTTTGGGGTGCGGTGACGGAGCAGCGCGCTATCCCCGGGGTGAGAGACGGTTTGTTCCGGTGACGGAGCAGCGCGCTATCCCCGGGGTGAGAGACGGTTTGTTCCGGTGACGGAGCAGCGCGCTATCCCCGGGGTGAGAGACGGTTTGTTCCGGTGACGGAGCAGCGCGCTATCCCCGGGGTGAGGGACGGTTTGTTCCGGTGACGGAGCAGCGCGCTATCCCTGGGGTGAGGGACCGTTTGTTCCGGTGACGGAGCAGCGCGCTATCCCCGGGGTGAGGGACGGTTTGGGGTGCGGTGACGGAGCAGCGCGCTATCCCCGGGGTGAGAGACGGTTTGTTCCGGTGACGGAGCAGCGCGCTATCCCCGGGGTGAGGGACGGTTTGTTCCGGTGACGGAGCAGCGCGCTATCCCCGGGGTGAGAGACGGTTTGTTCCGGTGACGGAGCAGCGCGCTATCCCCGGGGTGAGGGACGGTTTGTTCCGGTGACGGAGCAGCGCGCTATCCCCGGGGTGAGGGACGGTTTGGTGCGGTGACGGAGCAGCGCGCTATCCCCGGGGTGAGGGACGGTTTGTTCCGGTGACGGAGCAGCGCGCTATCCCCGGGGTGAGAGACGGTTTGTTCCGGTGACGGAGCAGTGCGCTATCCCCGGGGTGAGAGACGGTTTGTTCCGGTGACGGAGCAGTGCGCTATCCCCGGGGTGAGAGACGGTTTGGTGCGGTGACGGAGCAGCGCGCTATCCCCGGGGTGAGGGACGGTTTGTTCCGGTGACGGAGCAGCGCGCTATCCCCGGGGTGAGAGACGGTTTGTTCCGGTGACGGAGCAGCGCGCTATCCCCGGGGTGAGGGACGGTTTGTTCCGGTGACGGAGCAGCGCGCTATCCCCGGGGTGAGGGACGGTTTGGTGCGGTGACGGAGCAGCGCGCTATCCCCGGGGTGAGAGACGGTTTGTTCCGGTGACGGAGCAGCGCGCTATCCCCGGGGTGAGAGACGGTTTGTTCCGGTGACGGAGCAGCGCGCTATCCCCGGGGTGAGAGACGGTTTGTTCCGGTGACGGAGCAGCGCGCTATCCCCGGGGTGAGGGACGGTTTGTTCCGGTGACGGAGCAGCGCGCTATCCCCGGGGTGAGGACGGTTTGGTGCGGTGACGGAGCAGCGCGCTATCCCCGGGGTGAGGACGGTTTGGTGAAGTGACGGAGCAGCGCGCTATCCCCGGGGTGAGAGACGGTTTGTTCCGGTGACGGAGCAGCGCGCTATCCCCGGGGTGAGGGACGGTTTGTTCCGGTGACGGAGCAGCGCGCTATCCCCGGGGTGAGAGACGGTTTGGTGCGGTGACGGAGCAGCGCGCTATCCCCGGGGCGAGAGACGGTTTGTTCCGGTGACGGAGCAGCGCGCTATCCCCGGGGTGAGGGACGGTTTGTTCCGGTGACGGAGCAGCGCGCTATCCCCGGGGTGAGAGACGGTTTGTTCCGGTGACGGAGCAGCGCGCTATCCCCGGGGTGAGGGACGGTTTGTTCCGGTGACGGAGCAGCGCGCTATCCCCGGGGCGAGAGACGGTTTGTTCCGGTGACGGAGCAGCGCGCTATCCCCGGGGTGAGGGACGGTTTGTTCCGGTGACGGAGCAGCGCGCTATCCCCGGGGTGAGAGACGGTTTGTTCCGGTGACGGAGCAGCGCGCTATCCCCGGGGTGAGGGACGGTTTGTTCCGGTGACGGAGCAGCGCGCTATCCCCGGGGCGAGAGACGGTTTGTTCCAGTGACGGAGCAGCGCGCTATCCCCGGGGTGAGGGACGGTTTGTTCCGGTGACGGAGCAGCGCGCTATCCCCGGGGTGAGAGACGGTTTGGGGTGCGGTGACGGAGCAGCACGCTATCCCCGGGGTGAGGGACGGTTTGGTGCGGTGACGGAGCAGCGCGCTATCCCCGGGGTGAGGGACGGTTTGTTCCGGTGACGGAGCAGCGCGCTATCCCCGGGGTGAGGGACGGTTTGGTGCGGTGACGGAGCAGCGCGCTATCCCCGGGGTGCTAGGGACGGTTTGTTCCGGTGACGGAGCAGCGCGCTATCCCCGGGGTGAGGGACGGTTTGTTCCGGTGACGGAGCGGCGCGCTATCCCCGGGGTGAGGGACGGTTTGGTGCGGTGACGGAGCAGCGCGCTATCCCCGGGGTGAGGGACGGTTTGGTGCGGTGACGGAGCAGCGCGCTATCCCCGGGGTGAGAGACGGTTTGTTCCGGTGACGGAGCAGCGCGCTATCCCCGGGGTGAGGGACGATTTGGTGCGGTGACGGAGCAGCGCGCTATCCCCGGGGTGAGAGACGGTTTGGTGAAGTGACGGAGCAGCGCGCTATCCCCGGGGTGAGGGACGGTTTGTTCCGGTGACGGAGCAGCGCGCTATCCCCGGGGTGAGAGACGGTTTGTTCCGGTGACGGAGCAGCGCGCTATCCCCGGGGTGAGAGACGGTTTGTTCCGGTGACGGAGCAGCGCGCTTTCCCCGGGGTGAGAGACGGTTTGGGGTCCGGTGACGGAGCAGCGCGCTATCCCCGGGGTGAGACACGGTTTGTTCCGGTGACGGAGCAGTGCGCTATCCCCGGGGTGAGAGACGGTTTGTTCCGGTGACGGAGCAGCGCGCTATCCCCGGGGTGAGAGACGGTTTGGTGCGGTGACGGAGCAGCGCGCTATCCCCGGGGTGAGAGACGGTTTGTTCCGGTGACGGAGCAGCGCGCTTTCCCCGGGGTGAGAGACGGTTTGGGGTCCGGTGACGGAGCAGCGCGCTATCCCCGGGGTGAGGGACGGTTTGTTCCGGTGACGGAGCAGCGCGCTATCCCCGGGGTGAGAGACGGTTTGGTGAAGTGACGGAGCAGCGCGCTATCCCCGGGGTGAGAGACGGTTTGTTCCGGTGACGGAGCAGCGCGCTATCCCCGGGGTGAGAGACGGTTTGGTGCGGTGACGGAGCAGCGCGCTATCCCCGGGGTGAGAGACGGTTTGTTCCGGTGACGGAGCAGCGCGCTTTCCCCGGGGTGAGAGACGGTTTGGGGTCGGTGACGGAGCAGCGCGCTATCCCCGGGGTGAGGGACGGTTTGTTCCGGTGACGGAGCAGCGCGCTATCCCCGGGGTGAGAGACGGTTTGGTGAAGTGACGGAGCAGCGCGCTATCCCCGGGGTGAGAGACGGTTTGTTCCGGTGACGGAGCAGCGCGCTATCCCCGGGGTTAGAGACGGTTTGGTGCGGTGACGGAGCAGCGCGCTATCCCCGGGGTGAGGGACGGTTTGTTCCGGTGACGGAGCAGCGCGCTATCCCCGGGGTGAGGGACGGTTTGTTCCGGTGACGGAGCAGCGCGCTATCCCCGGGGTGAGAGACGGTTTGTTCCGGTGACGGAGCAGCGCGCTATCCCCGGGGTGAGAGACGGTTTGGTGAAGTGACGGAGCAGCGCGCTATCCCCGGGGTGAGAGACGGTTTGTTCCGGTGACGGAGCAGCGCGCTATCCCCGGGGTGAGGGACGGTTTGGTGAGGTGACGGAGCAGCGCGCTATCCCCGGGGTGAGAGATGGTTTGTTCCGGTGACGGAGCAGCGCGCTATCCCCGGGGTGAGGGACGGTTTGTTCCGGTGACGGAGCAGCGCGCTATCCCCGGGGTGAGAGACGGTTTGGTGCGGTGACGGAGCAGCGCGCTATCCCCGGGGTGAGGGACGGTTTGGTGCGGTGACGGAGCAGCGCGCTATCCCCGGGGTGAGAGACGGTTTGGTGCGGTGACGGAGCAGCGCGCTATCCCCGGGGTGAGAGACGGTTTGTTCCGGTGACGGAGCAGCGCGCTATCCCCGGGGTGAGAGACGGTTTGTTCCGGTGACGGAGCAGCGCGCTATCCCCGGGGTGAGGGACGATTTGGTGCGGTGACGGAGCAGCGCGCTATCCCCGGGGTGAGAGACGGTTTGTTCCGGCGACGGAGCAGCGCGCTATCCCCGGGGTGAGGGACGGTTTGGTGCGGTGACGGAGCAGCGCGCTATCCCCGGGGTGAGAGACGGTTTGGTGCGGTGACGGAGCAGCGCGCTATCCCCGGGGTGAGGGACGGTTTGGTGCGGTGACGGAGCAGCGCGCTATCCCCGGCGTGAGGGACGGTTTGTTCCGGTGACGGAGCAGCGCGCTATCCCCGGGGTGAGAGACGGTTTGGTTCAGTGACGGAGCAGCGCGCTATCCCCGGGGTGAGAGACGGTTTGGTTCAGTGACGGAGCAGCGCGCTATCCCCGGGGTGAGAGACGGTTTGGTTCAGTGACGGAGCAGCGCGCTATCCCCGGGGTGAGAGACGGTTTGGTTCAGTGACGGAGCAGCGCGCTATCCCCGTGGTGAGAGACGGTGTGGCGCAGTGACACCTACCCTTGACGGCCGCCAGAGCAGGCACCATCATTTCCAGGTCTGTCCGGTGGATCTTGTAAGCTCCCCATTTGTCTTTGCGGGCGATGGTGTGCTGCTCCTCCCGGTGGATCACCTGGTCGGCGACCGCCTCCACGTGCTCCTTCACACCTGCTCTGTTACTCTGCAGCGAGAGGACGGAGGAGGCTTCCTCCCGCACTGCTTTGTCGAAGCGCCTTTGACGCGGGTGACGCTCCTGTTCTGCCTGAAGGTGGGGGGTAAATACCGTGTTTTAATATTTCTCAAATAACCACAATCTCAACAATGATCTGTGCATCATTACTCAGAATCTACAGCTCAGAAACAGGCCATTCGGCCCAACTGGTCTCCGCCAGGGTTTCTGCTGCCAGCCTCCTCCCACCTTACTTCATCTCACCCCATCAATTTATCATTCGATTGCTTTCTCCCTCATGTGTTTATCGAGCTTCCCCTTAAATGCATCAGTGCTATTTGCGTCAATACTCCCTGTGGTAGCGAGTTCCACGTTCTCACCAGTCGCTGGCTGAAGTGGTTTCTCCTGAATTCCACATTGGGTTAATCAGTTCCTATCTTATATTTATGGCCCCTAGATTTGGTCTCCGCCACAAGTTTATTTCACGTATTATATTCAGCGAGCTGCATTGCACGCAGATGCTTCTCCGTCACACATACACCAATCAACAAGCTAGTCTGAGCTCGAATAGACCAGAGGACTCGCTTAACCAGACTGGCACCGCGTGACCGTTTAGCCGGGGTTTCCCAACTGGCCTTATTTTATTGCTGGCGGGACAGTGCTCCCTGGCGGGACAGTGCTCCCTGGCGGGACAGTGCTCCCTGGCGGGACAGTGCTCCCTGCCGGGACAGTGCTCCCTGGCGGGACAGTGCTCCCTGATCAACGCCCGTTGGGAAATTCAGGCTCTGAATTACAGCCGTACTATTGTCTCGGAATAACGCGCTGTGCATTACACGACATCGTGCAGCTGCGCTCACACAACAGCATATTCCCCAACACACAGAGAGCTGCGTGCGGGAGTGTGCTGGGGCACGTGAAGTCGCAGGAGTACTCGCGGCTGACTGCCCGCGCGACGACGCGCGCCTGTCGCATTTCAGGCACACGCTTCGAAGTGTCGAAATTAGAGTTTCCAATGACAGAGCACTCCCCACCACGGTCGAGCAGCTCGCTGCACTCGCTGAAAGAACGGCCGCTCAGGCAAGGTACTGGCGGACTGCTGGCACAATGAACCCAAAGGCCGCGAGTCTCTGCCTTTGGGGGAAAAGGGGCCAGCAAAAATAGAGGGTGCCAAATGGGCCCTGTGTCAGTTTGGCTCAGCTGATCTGGGGGGGTCCAAGCCGTCAGGGGTTTGATTTCAGAGGCTGGCCTGACGCTCCCGGGCAGTACTGGCGGAGTGCAGCATCGTCAGAGGTGCTTCCATCCAGATGTAACAGTAACCTCAAGCCCTGTTGACCTGTGCCGATGCCTCGGGAGAAGGGACATTGATGATCCCACTGCTTGAAGAGCAGGGAGTTCTCCCAACATCCTGACCAACATTCCCCTCTCAACCGACACCACCACAAATTAAAATCACAGCTAACCTGGAACCACGCTGTTAGGGTAAAAATTATAGGGCTTAAAGCAGCAACGTAAAAGTTAAAGAATCTGCTGTAAAAGGTAAATTCGGAAATACAGAATGGTTTCACTGACACAGTGCGATGAGTAATGTCTGTGGTCAACATGCGTACGTGCGAGGCCCACCAAGGAAGACAATAATAGCACAACGGTTACACTTGAGAACCAATCACCGCATGACCAGCCAGTCCGGCCGGACAGATGTGACGCAACACTCTATGTTTATAGTTTCGGAAGGGAAGTAACAAGAAAAATTTAGCTTAAAGTGCAGATTATAATTAGGAGCTTGTTGCTGGGGGGATGTGATTGGGTGAAGACATTTGTATAATGAATTGCGTACCCGACCCTATAATGTATAAAAGAAGTTTCGATACCACTGTAACGATGAGAACTGGATCACTAGACCGCGGGGTCTTCTCCCAGAGCGCTCTGTTAAATAAACTGTGATCTTCTGCTTTGAGACAGGCTCGAGTGAATTCATTTTTCACCAACACTCGCTGTGCACCATCAGTTTCAACTGTCAGTAATTCAGGGCGGGCTTTAAACAGGAACTTCAATACAGCAGCCCGCCCTGACCTCAGACAGAAGAGGCAGTCTGACTCCACATGGAGCATAACTCCAGACCTAGTTTACAAAGTGTTCAGCATGTTCACAGAATCAAACAACCACAGCTTGTATTTATACAGCGCCTTTAACATAGTAAAACGTCCCAAGGCGCTTCACGGGAGTGTTATAAGACGAAAAATTTGACACTGAGCCACCTATTTCTATAGGCATATAAATAATAAACGGGTAGTAAGAGGAGGGGTGGGGACCAAAAAGGAGACCTACGCATGGAGGCAGAGGGCATACTGAGATACTAAATGAGTACTTTGCATCTCTCTTCACCAAGGAAGAAGATGCTGCCAAAGTCATAGTGAAAGAGGAGGTAGTGGAGATACTGGATGAGATAAAGAATTGATAAAGAGGAGATACTGGAAAGGCTGTCTGAACTTAAACAGTTGATAAGTCACCAGGACCAGATGGGATGCATCCTCGGATGCTGAGGGAGGATAAGAGGAGATTGCGGAGGTCCTGGCCATAATCTACCAATCCTCCTTAGACACGGGGGTGGTGCCAGAGGACTGGAGAATTGTAAGTGTTACACCCTTGTTCAAAAAAGGGTGCAAGGATAAACCCAGCAACTACAGGCCAGTAGTAACCTCGGTGGTGGGGAAGCTTTTGGTAACGATAATCAGGGACAGAGTTAACAGTCACTTGTACAAGTGTGGATTCATTAAGGAAAGCCAGCACGGATTTGTTAAAGGCAAATCGTGTTTAACTAACTTGATTGAGTTTTTTGATGAGGTAACAGAGAGGGTTGACGTGGTGTACATGGACTTCCAAAAAGCGTTTGATAAAGTGCCACGTAACAGGCTTCCCAGCAAAGTTGGACCCCATGGAATAAAAGGGACAGTGGCAGCATGGATACAAAATTGGCTAAGTGACAGGAAACAGAGAGTTATGGTGAACGGTTGTTTTTTGGACTGGAGGAAGGTACACAGTGGTGTTCCCCAGGGGTCGGTACAGGACCACTGCTTTTCTTGATATATATTAATGACTTGGACTTGGGAGTACAGGGCACAATTTCAAAATTTGCAGATGACACAAAACTTGGAAGTATAGTGAACAGTGAGGAGGATAGGGACAGACTTCAAGAGGACATAGACAGGCTGGTGGAATGGGCGGAAACGTGGCAGATGAAATTTAACGCAGAAAAGTGCGAAATGATACATTTTGGTAGGAAGAACGAGGAGAGGTTATATAAAAGTAAAGGGTGTGCAGGAACAGAGAGACCTGGAGGTATATGTGCACAAATCGTTGAAGGTGGCAGGGCAGGTTGAGAAAGCGGTTAAAAAAGCATGCGGGATCCTGGGCTTCATAAATCGAGGCATAGAGTACAAAAGCAATGAAGCTATGAACCACCTTTATAAAACAATGGTTCGGCCTCAACTGGAGTATTGTGCCCAATCTGGGCACCGCACTTTAGGAAGGATGTGAAGGCCTTAGAGAGGATGCAGAAAATATTTACGAGAATGATTCCAGGGATGAGGGACTTCAGTTACGTTGATAGACTGGAGAAGAGGGGGTTGTTCTCCTTGGAGCAGAGAAGATTGAGGGAGATTTGATAGAGGTGTTTAAAATCATGAGGGGTCTGGACAGAGTAGATAGAGAGAAACTGTTCCCATTGGCGGAAGGGTCGAGGACCAGAGGACACAGATTTAAGGCGACTGGCAAAAGTACCAAAGGCGACATGAGGTAAAACTTTGTTACGCAGCGAGTGGTTATGATCTGGAATACGCTGCCTGAAAGGGTGGTGGAAGCAGATTCAATCGTGGCTTTCAAAAGGGAATTGAATAAGTACCTGAAGGAAAAAAATTTGCAGGGCTACAGGGAAAGGGCGGGGGAGTGGGACTAGCTGAAGTGCTCTTGCAGAGAGCCGGCCCGGGCTCAACGGGCCGAATGGCCTCTATCTGTGCTATAACCATTCTATGATTCTGTGGAGAAATTAGGGCAGGTCAAAGAGGTAGGTTTTAAGGAGCGTAGTAAAGGAGGAAGAGAGGTAGAGAGGTTTAGGCAGGGAATTCCAGAGCTGAGGGCCGAGGCAACAGAAGGCACGGCCACCAATGGTTGAGCGATTATAATCAGGGATGCTCAAGAGGGCAGAATTAGAGGAGCGCAGATATCTCGGGGGGTTGTGGGGCTGGACGAGATTACAGAGAAAGGGAGGGCGAAGCCATGGAGAGATTTGAAAACAAGGATGAGAAATTTGAAATCGAGGCTTTGCTTAACTGGGAGCCAATGTAGGTCAGCGAGCACAGGAGTGATGGGTGAACGGGACTTGGTGCGAGTTTGGACACGGGCAGCCGAGTTTTGGATGACCTCAAGTTTACGTAGGGTAGAACGTGGGAGGCCAGCCAGGAGTGCGTTGGAATAGTCAAGTCTAGAGGTAACAAAGGCACGGATGAGGGTTTCAGCACCGGATGAGCTGAGGTAAGGGCGGAGCCGGGCGATGTTACGGAGGTGGAAATAGGCGGTCTTAGTTATACTGCGGATGTGTGGTCGGAAGCTCATTTCAGGGTCAAGTATGACACCAAGGTTGCAAACAGTGTGGTTCAGATGTTAGGGAGAGGGACGGTGTCAGTGGCTAGTGAACTGAGCTTGTGGCGGGGCCCGAAAACAATGACTTCAGTCGTCCCAATATTTAATTGGAGAAAATTTCTGTTCATCCAGAACTGGATGTCGGACAAGCAGTACAGAAGGAGGCCATTGGGCCCATCGTGCCTGTGCCGGCTCTTTGAAGGAGCTGTCCATTTAGTCCCACTCCCCTGCTCTTTCCCCAGAGCCGTACAATTTTCTCCACTTCAAGTATTGATCCAATTCCGTTTTGAAAGTTACTATTGAATCTGCTTCTAGCACCCTTTCAGGCAGCGCAGTCCAGATCACAACAACTCCCCTCTGGTTCTTTTGCTGATCACTTTAAATCTGTGTCCTCTGGTTACCGACCCTTCTGCCACTGGAAACAGTCCTTATATATTCTGTCAAAACCGTTCATGATTTGGAACACCTCTATCAAGTCTCCTCTTAACCTTCTTTGCTCCAAGGAGAACAACCCCAGCTTCTAAAGTCACTCCACATAATTGAAGTCCTTTATCACTGGAACCATTCTACTAAATCTCCTGGGCACCCCTTCCAAAGACTTCACATCCTTCCGAAAGAGAGGTGCCCAGAATTGAACACAATTCTCCAGATGTGGCCTAACGAATGATTTGTAAAGGTTTTAGCGTAACTTCCTTACTTTTATACTCTATTCTCTATTAATAAAGCCAAGGATCCCAGATCCATTTTAACAGCCATGTCAAGCTGTCCTGCCACCTTCAAAGATTTGCGTACATATCCTCCAGGTCTCTCTGTTCCTGCACCCCCTTTAAAATTGGACAATGTTGCAGGCCCATCTTCAAAGCTGCTTGAAAACGAGAACGTGGACACACCCGAAACACTGAGACTAGGAGCCAGCAGCAGGGCCGTACACGGAGCTCTCTCCTGGGAGAGGGAGAGAGCGAGTGTTAGAGAGAGAGAGCGAGTGTTAGAGAGAGAGAGAGCGAGTGTTAGAGAGAGAGTGTTAGAGAGAGAGCGAGTGTTAGAGAG
>JASTWF010002881.1:0-15000 GCA_030390025.1 Squalus acanthias | reverse complement strand
CAGCCCCTCGAGCCTGTTACATTAGGAACAGGGGGAGGCCATTCAGCACCTCGAGCCTGTTACATTAGGAACAGGAGGAGTCCATTCAGCCCCCCTCGAGCCTGTTACACAGGAACAGGAGGAGGCCATTCAGACGCTCGCGCCTGTTACACAGGAAAAGGCGGAGGCCATTCAGCTCCTCGAGCCTGTTACACTGGAAAAGGAGGAGGCCATTCAGTCCCTCGAGCCTGTTACACAGGAACAGGAGGAGGCCATTCAGCCCCTCGAGCCTGTTACATAGGAACAGGAGAAGGCCATTCAGCCCCTCGAGCCTGTTACAGAGGAACAGGAGGTGGCCATTCAGCCCATCGAGCCTGTTACATAGGAATAGGAGGAGGCCATTCAGCCCCTCGAGCCTGTTACAAAGGAACAGGAGGAGGCCATTCAGCCCCTCGAGCCTGTTACATAGGAACAGGAGTAGGCCATCCAGTCCCTCGAGCCTGTTACACAGGAACCGGAGGGGGCCATTCAGCCCCTGGAACCTGTTACATTAGGAACAGGATGAGGCCATTCAGCCCCTCGAACCTGTTACAGAGGAACAGGAGGAGGCCATTCAGCCCCTCGAGCCTGTTACATTAGGAACAGGAGGAGGACATTTAGCCCCTCGAGCCTGTTACACAGGAACAGGAGGAGGCCATTCAGCCCCTCGAGCCTGTTACATTGGGAACAGGAGGAGGCCATTCACACCCTCGTGCCTGCTACATTAGGAACAGGAGGAGGCCATTCAGCCCCTCGAGCCTTTTACACAGGAACAGGAGGAGGCCATTCAGCCCCTGGAGCCTGTTACACAGGAACAGGAGGAGGCCATTCAGCCCCTCGAGCCTGTTACATAAGGAACAGGAGGAGGCCATTCAGCCCCTCAATCCTGTTACATTAGGAACAGGAGGAGGCCATTCAGCCCCTCGAGCCTGTTACATTAGGAACAGTAGGAGGCCATTCAGCCCCTCGAGCCTTTTACACAGGAACAGGAGGAGGCCATCCAGCCCCTTGAGCCTGTTACACAGGAACAGGAGGTGACCATTCAGCCCCTCGAGCCTGTTACATTAGGAACAGGAGGAGGCCATTCAGCCCCTCGAGCCTGTTACACAGGAACAGGATGAGGCCATTCAGCCCCTCGAGCCTGTTACATTAGGAACAGGAGTAGGCCGTTCAGCCCTTCGAGCCTGTTACACAGGAACAGGAGGAGGCCATTCAGCCCCTCGAGCCTGTTACACAGGAACAGGAGGAGGCCATTCAGCCCTTCGAGCCTGTTACACAGTAACAGGAGGAGGCCATTCAGACTCTCGAGCCTGTAACACAGGAACAAGAGGAGGCCATTGAGCCCTTCGAGCCTGTTACACACGAACAGGAGGAGGCCATTCAGCCCATCGAGCCTGTAACACAGGAACAGGAGGAGGCCATTCAGTCCCTCGAGCCTGTTATATTAGGAACAGGAGGAGGCCATTCAGCCCCTCGAGCCTGTTACATTAGGAACAGGGGGAGGCCATTCAGCACCTCGAGCCTGCTACATTAGGAACAGGAGGAGTCCATTCAGCCCCCCTCGAGCCTGTTACACAGGAACAGGAGGAGGCCATTCAGACGTTCGCGCTTGTTACACAGGAAAAGGCGGAGGCCATTCAGCCCCTCGAGCCTGTTACACTGGAAAAAGAGGAGGCCATTCAGTCCCTCGAGCTTGTTACACAGGAACAGGAGGAGGCCATTCAGCCCCTCGAGCCTGTTACATAGGAACAGGAGAAGGCCATTCAGCCCCTCGAGCCTGTTACAGAGGAACAGGAGGTGGCCATTCAGCCCATCGAGCCTGTTACATAGGAACAGGAGGAGGCCATTCAGCCCCTCGAGCCTGTTACAAAGGAACAGGAGGAGGCCATTCAGCACTTCGAGCCTGTTACATTAGGAACAGGAGGAGGCCATTCAGCCCCCCTCGACTATGTTAAATTAGGAACAGGAGGAGGCCATTCAGCCCCTCGAGCCTGTTACATTAGGAACAGGAGGAGGCCATTCAGCCCCTCGAGCCTGTTACATTAGGAACAGGAGGAGGCCATTCAGCCCCTTGAGCCGGTACATTAGGAACAGGAAGAGGCCATTCAGCCCCCTCGAGCCTGTTAAACAGGAACAGGAGGAGGCCATTCAGCCCCTCGAGCCTGTTACATTAGGAACAGGAGGAGGCCATTCAGCCCCTCGAGCCTGTTACACAGGAACAGGAGGAGGCCATTCAGCCCCTCGAGCCTGTTACACAGGAACAGGAGGAGGCCATTCAGCTCCCTCGAGCCTCTTACACAGGAACAGGAGGAGGCCATTCAGCCCCTCGAGCCTGTTACACAGGAAAAGGCGGAGGCCATTCAGCTCCTCGAGCCTGTTACACTGGAAAAGGAGGAGGCCATTCAGTCCCTCGAGCCTGTTACACAGGAACAGGAGGAGGCCATTCAGCCCCTCGAGCCTGTTACATAGGAACAGGAGAAGGCCATTCAGCCCCTCGAGCCTGTTACAGAGGAACAGGAGGTGGCCATTCAGCCCATCGAGCCTGTTACATAGGAATAGGAGGAGGCCATTCAGCCCCTCGAGCCTGTTACAAAGGAACAGGAGGAGGCCATTCAGCCCCTCGAGCCTGTTACACAGGAACAGGAGTAGGCCATCCAGTCCCTCGAGCCTGTTACACAGGAACCGGAGGGGGCCATTCAGCCCCTGGAACCTGTTACATTAGGAACAGGATGAGGCCATTCAGCCCCTCGAACCTGTTACAGAGGAACAGGAGGAGGCCATTCAGCCCCTCGAGCCTGTTACATTAGGAACAGGAGGAGGACATTTAGCCCCTCGAGCCTGTTACACAGGAACAGGAGGAGGCCATTCAGCCCCTCGAGCCTGTTACATTGGGAACAGGAGGAGGCCATTCACACCCTCGTGCCTGCTACATTAGGAACAGGAGGAGGCCATTCAGCCCCTCGAGCCTTTTACACAGGAACAGGAGGAGGCCATTCAGCCCCTGGAGCCTGTTACACAGGAACAGGAGGAGGCCATTCAGCCCCTCGAGCCTGTTACATAAGGAACAGGAGGAGGCCATTCAGCCCCTCAATCCTGTTACATTAGGAACAGGAGGAGGCCATTCAGCCCCTCGAGCCTGTTACATTAGGAACAGTCGGAGGCCATTCAGCCCCTCGAGCCTTTTACACAGGAACAGGAGGAGGCCATCCAGCCCCTTGAGCCTGTTACACAGGAACAGGAGGTGACCATTCAGCCCCTCGAGCCTGTTACATTAGGAACAGGAGGAGGCCATTCAGCCCCTCGAGCCTGTTACACAGGAACAGGATGAGGCCATTCAGCCCCTCGAGCCTGTTACATTAGGAACAGGAGTAGGCCGTTCAGCCCTTCGAGCCTGTTACACAGGAACAGGAGGAGGCCATTCAGCCCCTCGAGCCTGTTACACAGGAACAGGAGGAGGCCATTCAGCCCTTCGAGCCTGTTACACAGGAACAGGAGGAGGCCATTCAGACTCTCGAGCCTGTAACACAGGAACAAGAGGAGGCCATTGAGCCCTTCGAGCCTGTTACACACGAACAGGAGGAGGCCATTCAGCCATCGAGCCTGTAACACAGGAACAGGAGGAGGCCATTCAGTCCCTCGAGCCTGTTATATTAGGAACAGGAGGAGGCCATTCAGCCCCTCGAGCCTGTTACATAGGAACAGGAGAAGGCCATTCAGCCCCTCGAGCCTGTTACAGAGGAACAGGAGGTAGCCATTCAGCCCATCGAGCCTGTTACATAGGAACAGGAGGAGGCCATTCAGCCCCTCGAGCCTGTTACATTCGGAACAGGGGGAGGCCATTCAGCCCCTCGAGCCTGTTACATTAGGAACAGGAGGCGTCCATTCAGCCCCCCTCGAGCCTGTTACACAGGAACAGGAGGAGGCCATTCAGACGTTCGCGCTTGTTACACAGGAAAAGGCGGAGGCCATTCAGCCCCTCGAGCCTGTTACACTGGAAAAAGAGGAGGCCATTCAGTCCCTCGAGCTTGTTACACAGGAACAGGAGGTGGCCATTCAGCCCATCGAGCCTGTTACATAGGAACAGGAGGAGGCCATTCAGCCCCTCGAGCCTGTTACAAAGGAACAGGAGGTGGCCATTCAGCCCCTCGAGCCTGTTACATAGGAACAGGAGGAGGCCATTCAGCCCCTCGAGCCTGTTACATAGGAACAGGAGTAGGCCATCCAGTCCCTCGAGCCTGTTACACAGGAACCGGAGGAGGCCATTCAGCCCCTCGAGCCTGTTACATTAGGAACAGGATGAGGCCATTCAGCCCCTCGAACCTGTTACACAGGAACAGGAGGAGGCCATTCAGCCCCTCGAGCCTGTTACATTAGGAACAGGAGGAGGCCATTCAGCCCCTCGAGCCTGTTACACAGGAACAGGAGGAGGCCATTCAGCACTTCGAGCCTGTTACATTAGGAACAGGAGGAGGCCATTCAGCCCCCCTCGAGTATGTTACATTAGGAACAGGAGGAGGCCATTCAGCCACTCGAGCCTGTTACATTAGGAACAGGAGGAGGCCATTCAGCCCCTCGAGCCTGTTACATTAGGAACAGGAGGAGGCCATTCAGCCCTTCGAGCCTGTTACACAGGAACAGGAGGAGGCCATTCAGCCCTTCGAGCCTGTTACACAGGAACAGGAGGAGGCCATTCAGACTCTCGAGCCTGTAACACAGGAACAAGAGGAGGCCATTCAGCCCCTTGGGCCTGTTACATTAGGAACAGGAGGAGTCCATTCAGCCCTTCGAGCCTGTTACACACGAACAGGAGGAGGCCATTCAGCCCTTCGAGCCTGTAACACAGGAACAGGAGGAGGCAATTCGGCCCCTCGAGCCTGTTACATTAGGAACAGGAGGAGGCCATTCAGCCCCTCGAGCCTGTTACATTAGGAACAGGGGGAGGCCATTCAGCACCTCGAGCCTGTTACATTAGGAACAGGAGGAGTCCATTCAGCCCCCCTCGAGCCTGTTACACAGGAACAGGAGGAGGCCATTCAGACGCTCGCGCCTGTTACACAGGAAAAGGCGGAGGCCATTCAGCTCCTCGAGCCTGTTACACTGGAAAAGGAGGAGGCCATTCAGTCCCTCGAGCCTGTTACACAGGAACAGCAGGAGGCCATTCAGACGTTCGCGCTTGTTACACAGGAAAAGGCGGAGGCCATTCAGCCCCTCGAGCCTGTTACACTGGAAAAAGAGGAGGCCATTCAGTCCCTCGAGCTTGTTACACAGGAACAGGAGGAGGCCATTCAGCCCCTCGAGCCTGTTACATTGGAACAGGAGAAGGCCATTCAGCCCCTCGAGCCTGTTACAGAGGAACAGGAGGTGGCCATTCAGCCCATCGAGCCTGTTACATAGGAACAGGAGGAGGCCATTCAGCCCCTCGAGCCTGTTACAAAGGAACAGGAGGAGGCCATTCAGCACTTCGAGCCTGTTACATTAGGAACAGGAGGAGGCCATTCAGCCCCCTCGACTATGTTAAATTAGGAACAGGAGGAGGCCATTCAGCCCCTCGAGCCTGTTACATTAGGAACAGGAGGAGGCCATTCAGCCCCTCGAGCCTGTTACATTAGGAACAGGAGGAGGCCATTCAGCCCCTTGAGCCGGTACATTAGGAACAGGAAGAGGCCATTCAGCCCCCTCGAGCCTGTTAAACAGGAACAGGAGGAGGCCATTCAGCCCCTCGAGCCTGTTACATTAGGAACAGGAGGAGGCCATTCAGCCCCTCGAGCCTGTTACACAGGAACAGGAGGAGGCCATTCAGCCCCTCGAGCCTGTTACACAGGAACAGGAGGAGGCCATTCAGCTCCCTCGAGCCTCTTACACAGGAACAGGAGGAGGCCATTCAGCCCCTCGAGCCTGTTACACAGGAAAAGGCGGAGGCCATTCAGCTCCTCGAGCCTGTTACACTGGAAAAGGAGGAGGCCATTCAGTCCCTCGAGCCTGTTACACAGGAACAGGAGGAGGCCATTCAGCCCCTCGAGCCTGTTACATAGGAACAGGAGAAGGCCATTCAGCCCCTCGAGCCTGTTACAGAGGAACAGGAGGTGGCCATTCAGCCCATCGAGCCTGTTACATAGGAATAGGAGGAGGCCATTCAGCCCCTCGAGCCTGTTACAAAGGAACAGGAGGAGGCCATTCAGCCCCTCGAGCCTGTTACACAGGAACAGGAGTAGGCCATCCAGTCCCTCGAGCCTGTTACACAGGAACCGGAGGGGGCCATTCAGCCCCTGGAACCTGTTACATTAGGAACAGGATGAGGCCATTCAGCCCCTCGAACCTGTTACAGAGGAACAGGAGGAGGCCATTCAGCCCCTCGAGCCTGTTACATTAGGAACAGGAGGAGGACATTTAGCCCCTCGAGCCTGTTACACAGGAACAGGAGGAGGCCATTCAGCCCCTCGAGCCTGTTACATTGGGAACAGGAGGAGGCCATTCACACCCTCGTGCCTGCTACATTAGGAACAGGAGGAGGCCATTCAGCCCCTCGAGCCTTTTACACAGGAACAGGAGGAGGCCATTCAGCCCCTGGAGCCTGTTACACAGGAACAGGAGGAGGCCATTCAGCCCCTCGAGCCTGTTACATAAGGAACAGGAGGAGGCCATTCAGCCCCTCAATCCTGTTACATTAGGAACAGGAGGAGGCCATTCAGCCCCTCGAGCCTGTTACATTAGGAACAGTCGGAGGCCATTCAGCCCCTCGAGCCTTTTACACAGGAACAGGAGGAGGCCATCCAGCCCCTTGAGCCTGTTACACAGGAACAGGAGGTGACCATTCAGCCCCTCGAGCCTGTTACATTAGGAACAGGAGGAGGCCATTCAGCCCCTCGAGCCTGTTACACAGGAACAGGATGAGGCCATTCAGCCCCTCGAGCCTGTTACATTAGGAACAGGAGTAGGCCGTTCAGCCCTTCGAGCCTGTTACACAGGAACAGGAGGAGGCCATTCAGCCCCTCGAGCCTGTTACACAGGAACAGGAGGAGGCCATTCAGCCCTTCGAGCCTGTTACACAGGAACAGGAGGAGGCCATTCAGACTCTCGAGCCTGTAACACAGGAACAAGAGGAGGCCATTGAGCCCTTCGAGCCTGTTACACACGAACAGGAGGAGGCCATTCAGCCATCGAGCCTGTAACACAGGAACAGGAGGAGGCCATTCAGTCCCTCGAGCCTGTTATATTAGGAACAGGAGGAGGCCATTCAGCCCCTCGAGCCTGTTACATAGGAACAGGAGAAGGCCATTCAGCCCCTCGAGCCTGTTACAGAGGAACAGGAGGTAGCCATTCAGCCCATCGAGCCTGTTACATAGGAACAGGAGGAGGCCATTCAGCCCCTCGAGCCTGTTACATTCGGAACAGGGGGAGGCCATTCAGCCCCTCGAGCCTGTTACATTAGGAACAGGAGGCGTCCATTCAGCCCCCCTCGAGCCTGTTACACAGGAACAGGAGGAGGCCATTCAGACGTTCGCGCTTGTTACACAGGAAAAGGCGGAGGCCATTCAGCCCCTCGAGCCTGTTACACTGGAAAAAGAGGAGGCCATTCAGTCCCTCGAGCTTGTTACACAGGAACAGGAGGTGGCCATTCAGCCCATCGAGCCTGTTACATAGGAACAGGAGGAGGCCATTCAGCCCCTCGAGCCTGTTACAAAGGAACAGGAGGTGGCCATTCAGCCCCTCGAGCCTGTTACATAGGAACAGGAGGAGGCCATTCAGCCCCTCGAGCCTGTTACATAGGAACAGGAGTAGGCCATCCAGTCCCTCGAGCCTGTTACACAGGAACCGGAGGAGGCCATTCAGCCCCTCGAGCCTGTTACATTAGGAACAGGATGAGGCCATTCAGCCCCTCGAACCTGTTACACAGGAACAGGAGGAGGCCATTCAGCCCCTCGAGCCTGTTACATTAGGAACAGGAGGAGGCCATTCAGCCCCTCGAGCCTGTTACACAGGAACAGGAGGAGGCCATTCAGCACTTCGAGCCTGTTACATTAGGAACAGGAGGAGGCCATTCAGCCCCCCTCGAGTATGTTACATTAGGAACAGGAGGAGGCCATTCAGCCACTCGAGCCTGTTACATTAGGAACAGGAGGAGGCCATTCAGCCCCTCGAGCCTGTTACATTAGGAACAGGAGGAGGCCATTCAGCCCTTCGAGCCTGTTACACAGGAACAGGAGGAGGCCATTCAGCCCTTCGAGCCTGTTACACAGGAACAGGAGGAGGCCATTCAGACTCTCGAGCCTGTAACACAGGAACAAGAGGAGGCCATTCAGCCCCTTGGGCCTGTTACATTAGGAACAGGAGGAGTCCATTCAGCCCTTCGAGCCTGTTACACACGAACAGGAGGAGGCCATTCAGCCCTTCGAGCCTGTAACACAGGAACAGGAGGAGGCAATTCGGCCCCTCGAGCCTGTTACATTAGGAACAGGAGGAGGCCATTCAGCCCCTCGAGCCTGTTACATTAGGAACAGGGGGAGGCCATTCAGCACCTCGAGCCTGTTACATTAGGAACAGGAGGAGTCCATTCAGCCCCCCTCGAGCCTGTTACACAGGAACAGGAGGAGGCCATTCAGACGCTCGCGCCTGTTACACAGGAAAAGGCGGAGGCCATTCAGCTCCTCGAGCCTGTTACACTGGAAAAGGAGGAGGCCATTCAGTCCCTCGAGCCTGTTACACAGGAACAGGAGGAGGCCATTCAGCCCCTCGAGCCTGTTACATAGGAACAGGAGAAGGCCATTCAGCCCCTCGAGCCTGTTACAGAGGAACAGGAGGTGGCCATTCAGCCCATCGAGCCTGTTACATAGGAATAGGAGGAGGCCATTCAGCCCCTCGAGCCTGTTACAAAGGAACAGGAGGAGGCCATTCAGCCCCTCGAGCCTGTTACATAGGAACAGGAGTAGGCCATCCAGTCCCTCGAGCCTGTTACACAGGAACAGGAGGAGGCCATTGAGCTCCCTCGAGCCTCTTACACAGGAACAGGAGGAGGCCATTCAGCCCCTCGAGCCTGTTACATTAGGAACAGGATGAGGCCATTCAGCCCCTCGAACCTGTTACAGAGGAACAGGAGGAGGCCATTCAGCCCCTCGAGCCTGTTACATTAGGAACAGGAGGAGGACATTTAGCCCCTCGAGCCTGTTACACAGGAACAGGAGGAGGCCATTCAGCCCCTCGAGCCTGTTACATTGGGAACAGGAGGAGGCCATTCACACCCTCGTGCCTGCTACATTAGGAACAGGAGGAGGCCATTCAGCCCCTCGAGCCTTTTACACAGGAACAGGAGGAGGCCATTCAGCCCCTGGAGCCTGTTACACAGGAACAGGAGGAGGCCATTCAGCCTCTCGAGCCTGTTACATAAGGAACAGGAGGAGGCCATTCAGCCCCTCAATCCTGTTACATTAGGAACAGGAGGAGGCCATTCAGCCCCTCGAGCCTGTTACATTAGGAACAGTAGGAGGCCATTCAGCCCCTCGAGCCTTTTACACAGGAACAGGAGGAGGCCATCCAGCCCCTTGAGCCTGTTACACAGGAACAGGAGGTGACCATTCAGCCCCTCGAGCCTGTTACATTAGGAACAGGAGGAGGCCATTCAGCCCCTCGAGCCTGTTACATTAGGAACAGGAGTAGGCCGTTCAGCCCTTCGAGCCTGTTACACAGGAACAGGAGGAGGCCATTCAGCCCCTCGAGCCTGTTACACAGGAACAGGAGGAGGCCATTCAGCCCTTCGAGCCTGTTACACAGGAACAGGAGGAGGCCATTCAGACTCTCGAGCCTGTAACACAGGAACAAGAGGAGGCCATTGAGCCCTTCGAGCCTGTTACACACGAACAGGAGGAGGCCATTCAGCCCATCGAGCCTGTAACACAGGAACAGGAGGAGGCCATTCAGTCCCTCGAGCCTGTTATATTAGGAACAGGAGGAGGCCATTCAGCCCCTCGAGCCTGTTACATTAGGAACAGGGGGAGGCCATTCAGCACCTCGAGCCTGCTACATTAGGAACAGGAGGAGTCCATTCAGCCCCCCTCGAGCCTGTTACACAGGAACAGGAGGAGGCCATTCAGACGTTCGCGCTTGTTACACAGGAAAAGGCGGAGGCCATTCAGCCCCTCGAGCCTGTTACACTGGAAAAAGAGGAGGCCATTCAGTCCCTCGAGCTTGTTACACAGGAACAGGAGGAGGCCATTCAGCCCCTCGAGCCTGTTACATAGGAACAGGAGAAGGCCATTCAGCCCCTCGAGCCTGTTACAGAGGAACAGGAGGTGGCCATTCAGCCCATCGAGCCTGTTACATAGGAACAGGAGGAGGCCATTCAGCCCCTCGAGCCTGTTACAAAGGAACAGGAGGAGGCCATTCAGCACTTCGAGCCTGTTACATTAGGAACAGGAGGAGGCCATTCAGCCCCCCTCGACTATGTTAAATTAGGAACAGGAGGAGGCCATTCAGCCCCTCGAGCCTGTTACATTAGGAACAGGAGGAGGCCATTCAGCCCCTCGAGCCTGTTACATTAGGAACAGGAGGAGGCCATTCAGCCCCTTGAGCCGGTACATTAGGAACAGGAAGAGGCCATTCAGCCCCCTCGAGCCTGTTAAACAGGAACAGGAGGAGGCCATTCAGCCCCTCGAGCCTGTTACATTAGGAACAGGAGGAGGCCATTCAGCCCCTCGAGCCTGTTACACAGGAACAGGAGGAGGCCATTCAGCCCCTCGAGCCTGTTACACAGGAACAGGAGGAGGCCATTCAGCTCCCTCGAGCCTCTTACACAGGAACAGGAGGAGGCCATTCAGCCCCTCGAGCCTGTTACACAGGAAAAGGCGGAGGCCATTCAGCTCCTCGAGCCTGTTACACTGGAAAAGGAGGAGGCCATTCAGTCCCTCGAGCCTGTTACACAGGAACAGGAGGAGGCCATTCAGCCCCTCGAGCCTGTTACATAGGAACAGGAGAAGGCCATTCAGCCCCTCGAGCCTGTTACAGAGGAACAGGAGGTGGCCATTCAGCCCATCGAGCCTGTTACATAGGAATAGGAGGAGGCCATTCAGCCCCTCGAGCCTGTTACATTAGGAACAGGAGGAGGACATTTAGCCCCTCGAGCCTGTTACACAGGAACAGGAGGAGGCCATTCAGCCCCTCGAGCCTGTTACATTGGAACAGGAGGAGGCCATTCACACCCTCGTGCCTGCTACATTAGGAACAGGAGGAGGCCATTCAGCCCCTCGAGCCTTTTACACAGGAACAGGAGGAGGCCATTCAGCCCCTGGAGCCTGTTACACAGGAACAGGAGGAGGCCATTCAGCCCCTTGAGCCTGTTACATAAGGAACAGGAGGAGGCCATTCAGCCCCTCAATCCTGTTACATTAGGAACAGGAGGAGGCCATTCAGCCCCTCGAGCCTGTTACATTAGGAACAGTAGGAGGCCATTCAGCCCCTCGAGCCTTTTACACAGGAACAGGAGGAGGCCATCCAGCCCCTTGAGCCTGTTACACAGGAACAGGAGGTGACCATTCAGCCCCTCGAGCCTGTTACATTAGGAACAGGAGGAGGCCATTCAGCCCCTCGAGCCTGTTACACAGGAACAGGATGAGGCCATTCAGCCCCTCGAGCCTGTTACATTAGGAACAGGAGTAGGCCGTTCAGCCCTTCGAGCCTGTTACACAGGAACAGGAGGAGGCCATTCAGCCCCTCGAGCCTGTTACACAGGAACAGGAGGAGGCCATTCAGCCCTTCGAGCCTGTTACACAGGAACAGGAGGAGGCCATTCAGACTCTCGAGCCTGTAACACAGGAACAAGAGGAGGCCATTGAGCCCTTCGAGCCTGTTACACACGAACAGGAGGAGGCCATTCAGCCATCGAGCCTGTAACACAGGAACAGGAGGAGGCCATTCAGTCCCTCGAGCCTGTTATATTAGGAACAGGAGGAGGCCATTCAGCCCCTCGAGCCTGTTACATTAGGAACAGGAAGAGGCCATTCAGCCCCCTCGAGCCTGTTAAACAGGAACAGGAGGAGGCCATTCAGCCCCTCGAGCCTGTTACATTAGGAACAGGAGGAGGCCATTCAGCCCCTCGAGCCTGTTACATTGGGAACAGGAGGAGGCCATTCAGCCCCTCGTGCCTGCTACATTAGGAACAGGAGGAGGCAATTCAGCCCCTCGAGCCTTTTACACAGGAACAGGAGGAGGCCATTCAGCCCCTGGAGCCTGTTACACAGGAACAGGAGGAGGCCATTCAGCCCCTCGAGCCTGTTACATTAGGAACAGGAGGAGGCCATTCAGCCCCTCAATCCTGTTACATTAGGAACAGGAGGAGGCCATTCAGCCCCTCGAGCCTGTTACATTAGGAACAGTAGGAGGCCATTCAGCCCCTCGAGCCTTTTACACAGGAACAGGAGGAGGCCATCCAGCCCCTTGAGCCTGTTACACAGGAACAGGAGGTGACCATTCAGCCCCTCCAGCCTGTTACATTAGGAACAGGAGGAGGCCATTCAGCCCCTCGAGCCTGTTACACAGGAACAGGATGAGGCCATTCAGCCCTTCGAGCCTGTTACACAGGAACAGGAGGAGGCCATTCAGACTCTCGAGCCTGTAACACAGGAACAAGAGGAGGCCATTCAGCCCCTTGGGCCTGTTACTTTAGGAACAGGAGGAGTCCATTCAGCCCTTCGAGCCTGTTACACACGAACAGGAGGAGGCCATTCAGCCCATCGAGCCTGTAACACAGGAACAGGAGGAGGCAATTCGGCCCCTCGAGCCTGTTACATTAGGAACAGGAGGAGGCCATTCAGCCCCTCGAGCCTGTTACATTAGGAACAGGGGGAGGCCATTCAGCCCCTCGAGCCTGTTACATTAGGAACAGGAGGAGTCCATTCAGCCCCCTCGAGCCTGTTACACAGGAACAGGAGGAGGCCATTCAGACGCTCGCGCCTGTTACACAGGAAAAGGCGGAGGCCATTCAGCCCCTCGAGCCTGTTACACTGGAACAGGAGGAGGCCATTCAGTCCCTCGAGCCTGTTACACAGGAACAGGAGGAGGCCATTCAGCCCCTCGAGCCTGTTACATAGGAACAGGAGGAGGCCATTCAGCCCCTCGAGCCTGTTACAGAGGAACAGGAGGAGGCCATTCAGCCCCTCGAGCCTGTTACATAGGAACAGGAGGAGGCCATTCAGCCCCTCGAGCCTGTTACATTCGGAACAGGGGGAGGCCATTCAGCCCCTCGAGCCTGTTACATTAGGAACAGGAGGAGGCCATTCAGCCCCCTCGAGCCTGTTACACAGGAACAGGAGGAGGCCATTCAGCCCTTCGAGCCTGTTACACAGGAACAGGCGGAGGCCATTCAGCCCCTCGAGCCTGTTACACTGGAACAGAGGAGGCCATTCAGTCCCTCGAGCCTGTTACACAGGAACAGGAGGAGGCCATTCAGCCCCTCGAGCCTGTTACATAGGAACAGGAGGAGGCCATTCAGCCCCTCGAGCCTGTTACAGAGGAACAGGAGGAGGCCATTCAGCCCCTCGAGCCTGTTACATAGGAACAGGAGGAGGCCATTCAGCCCCTCGAGCCTGTTACAAAGGAACAGGAGGAGGCCATTCAGCCCCTCGAGCCTGTTACATAGGAACAGGAGGAGGCCATTCAGCCCCTCGAGCCTGTTACATAGGAACAGGAGGAGGCCATTCAGTCCCTCGAGCCTGTTACACAGGAACAGGAGGAGGCCATTCAGCCCCTCGAGCCTGTTACATTAGGAACAGGAGGAGGCCATTCAGCCCCTCGAGCCTGTTACACAGGAACAGGAGGAGGCCATTCAGCCCCTCGAGCCTGTTACATAGGAACAGGAGGAGGCCATTCAGCCCCTCGAGCCTGTTACACAGGAACAGGAGGAGGCCATTCAGCCCCTCGAGCCTGTTACATTAGGAACAGGAGGAGGCCATTCAGCCCCCTCGAGCTGTTACATTAGGAACAGGAGGAGGCCATTCAGCCCCTCGAGCCTGTTACATTAGGAACAGGAGGAGGCCATTCAGCCCCTCGAGCCTGTTACATTAGGAACAGGAGGAGGCCATTCAGCCCCTCGAGCCTGTTACACAGGAACAGGAGGAGGCCATTCAGCCCCTCGAGCCTGTTACATAGGAACAGGAGGAGGCCATTCAGCCCCTCGAGCCTGTTACACAGGAACAGGAGGAGGCCATTCAGCCCCTCGAGCCTGTTACATTAGGAACAGGAGGAGGCCATTCAGCCCCTCGAGCCTGTTACATTAGGAACAGGAGGAGGCCATTCAGCCCTCGAGCCTGTTACATAGGAACAGGAGGAGGCCATTCAGCCCCTCGAGCCTGTTACACAGGAACAGGAGGAGGCCATTCAGCCCCTCGAGCCTGTTACATTAGGAACAGGGGGAGGCCATTCAGCACCTCGAGCCTGTTACATTAGGAACAGGAGGAGTCCATTCAGCCCCCCTCGAGCCTGTTACACAGGAACAGGAGGAGGCCATTCAGACGCTCGCGCCTGTTACACAGGAAAAGGCGGAGGCCATTCAGCCCCTCGAGCCTGTTACACTGGAAAAGGAGGAGGCCATTCAGTCCCTCGAGCCTGTTACACAGGAACAGGAGGAGGCCATTCAGCCCCTCGAGCCTGTTACATAGGAACAGGAGAAGGCCATTCAGCCCCTCGAGCCTGTTACAGAGGAACAGGAGGTGGCCATTCAGCCCATCGAGCCTGTTACATAGGAACAGGAGGAGGCCATTCAGCCCCTCGAGCCTGTTACAAAGGAACAGGAGGAGGCCATTCAGCCCCTCGAGCCTGTTACATAGGAACAGGAGGAGGCCATTCAGTCCCTCGAGCCTGTTACACAGGAACAGGAGGAGGCCATTCAGCCCCTCGAGCCTGTTACAAAGGAACAGGAGGTGGCCATTCAGCCCCTCGAGCCTGTTACATAGGAACAGGAGGAGGCCATTCAGCCCCTCGAGCCTGTTACATAGGAAC
>JASTWF010002880.1:0-15000 GCA_030390025.1 Squalus acanthias | reverse complement strand
TGATCTGGAGCCGGTGAGTGTGATCTGGAGTTGGTGTGTGTGATCTGGAGTTGGTGAGTGTGATCTGGAGCCAGTGAGTGTGATATGGTGTCGGTGAGTGTGATCTGGAGCTGGTGATCTGGTTGGTGAGTGTGATCTGAAGCCGGTGAGTGTGATCTGGTGTCGGTGAGTGTGATCTGGAGCTGGTGATCTGGTTGGTGAGTGTGATCTGAAGCCGGTGAGTGTGATCTGGTATTGGTGAGTGTGATCTGGTATTGGTGAGTGTGATCTGGTATTGGTGAGTGTGATCTGGTATTGGTGAGTGTGATCTGGAGCTGGTGAGTGTGATCTGGTGTCGGTGAGTGTGATCTGGTGTCGGTGAGGGTGATCTGGTGTCGGTGAGGGTGATCTGGAGCCGGTGAGGGTGATTTGGAGCCGGTGAGTGTGATCTGGAGCCGGTGAGTGTGATCTGGAGTTGGTGATCTGGAGTTGGTGAATGTGATCTGGTGTCGGTGAGTGTGATCTGGAGCCGGTGAGTGTGATCTGGAGTTGGTGAGTGTGATCTGGAGTTGGTGAGTGTGATCTGGAGTTGGTGAGTGTGATCTGGAGTTGGTGAGTGTGATCTGGTATTGGTGAGTGTGATCTGGAGCCGGTGAGTGTGATCTGGTGTCGGTGAGTGTGATCTGGTGTCGGTGAGTGTGATCTGGTGTCGGTGAGTGTGATCTGGAGCCGGTGAGTGTGATCTGGAGTTGGTGAGTGTGATCTGGAGCCGGTGAGTGTGATCTGGAGTTGGTGAGTGTGATCTGGAGCCGGTGAGTGTGATCTGGAGTTGGTGAGTGTGAGCTGGAGCCGGTGAGTGTGAGCTGGAGTTGGTGAGTGTGAGCTGGAGCCGATAAGTGTGATCTGGTGTTGGTGAGTGTGATCTGGAGCCAGTGATCTGGAGTTGGTGAGTGTGATCTGGTGTCGGTGAGTGTGATCTGGAGCCAGTGATCTGGAGTTGGTGAGTGTGATCTGGTGTCGGTGAGTGTGATCTGGAGCCGGTGATCTGGAGTTGGTGAGTGTGATCTGGTGTCGGTGAGTGTGATCTGGAGCCGGTGATCAGGAGTTGGTGAGTGTGATCTGGTGTCGGTGAGTGTGATCTGGAGCCGGTGATCTGGAGTTGGTGAGTGTGATCTGGTGTCGGTGAGTGTGATCTGGTGTCGGTGAGTGTGATCTGGAGCCGGTGAGTGTGATCTGGAGTTGGTGTGTGTGATCTGGAGTTGGTGAGTGTGATCTGGAGCCAGTGAGTGTGATATGGTGTCGGTGAGTGTGATCTGGAGCTGGTGATCTGGTTGGTGAGTGTGATCTGAAGCCGGTGAGTGTGATCTGGTGTCGGTGAGTGTGATCTGGAGCTGGTGATCTGGTTGGTGAGTGTGATCTGAAGCCGGTGAGTGTGATCTGGTATTGGTGAGTGTGATCTGGTATTGGTGAGTGTGATCTGGTATTGGTGAGTGTGATCTGGTATTGGTGAGTGTGATCTGGAGCTGGTGAGTGTGATCTGGTGTCGGTGAGTGTGATCTGGTGTCGGTGAGGGTGATCTGGTGTCGGTGAGGGTGATCTGGAGCCGGTGAGGGTGATTTGGAGCCGGTGAGTGTGATCTGGAGCCGGTGAGTGTGATCTGGAGTTGGTGAGTGTGATCTGGAGCCGGTGAGTGTGATCTGGAGCCGGTGAGTGTGATCTGGAGCCGGTGAGTGTGATCTGGAGCCGGTGAGTGTGATCTGGAGCCGGTGAGTGTGATCTGGAGCCGGTGAGTGTGATCTGGAGTTGGTGAGTGTGATCTGGTATTGGTGAGTGTGATCTGGAGTTGGTGAGTGTGATCTGGTGTTGGTGAGTGTGATCTGGAGTTGGTGAGTGTGATCTGGAGCCGGTGAGTGTGATCTGGAGTTGGTGAGTGTGATCTGGTGTCGGTGAGTGTGATCTGGAGCCGGAGATCTGGTTGGTGAGTGTGATCTGGAGTTGGTGAGTGTGATCTGGAGCCAGTGATCTGGAGCCGATGAGTGTGATATGGAGCCCGTGACTGTGATCTGGAGCCGGTGAGTGTGATCTGGAGCCGGTGAGTGTGATCTGGAGTTGGTGAGTGTGATCTGGTGCCGGTGATCTGGTTGGTGAGTGTGATCTGGAGCCGGTGATCTGGTTGGTGAGTGTAATCTGGAGCCGGTGATTTGGTTGGTGAGTGTGATCTGGAGCCGGTGATGTGATCTGGTGTCGGTGAGTGTGATCTGGAGCTGGTGATCTGGTTGGTGAGTGTGATCTGAAGCCGGTGAGTGTGATCTAGTATTGGTGAGTGTGATCTGGTATTGGTGAGTGTGATCTGGTATTGGTGAGTGTGATCTGGTATTGGTGAGTGTGATCTGGAGCCGGTGAGTGTGATCTGGTGTCGGTGAGTGTGATCTGGAGCCGGAGATCTGGTTGGTGAGTGTGATCTGGAGTTGGTGAGTGTGATCTGGAGCCAGTGATCTGGAGCCGGTGAGTGTGATATGGAGCCCGTGACTGTGATCTGGAGCCGGTGAGTGTGATCTGGAGCCGGTGAATGTGATCTGGAGCCGGTGAGTGTGATCTGGAGTTGGTGAGTGTGATCTGGAGCCGGTGAGTGTGATCTGGAGTTGGTGATCTGGAGTTGGTGAATGTGATCTGGTGTCGGTGAGTGTGATCTGGAGCCGGTGAGTGTGATCTGGAGTTGGTGAGTGTGATCTGGAGTTGGTGAGTGTGATCTGGAGTTGGTGAGTGTGATCTGGAGTTGGTGAGTGTGATCTGGAGCCAGTGAGTGTGATCTGGTGTCGGTGAGTGTGATCTGGAGCTGGTGATCTGGTTGGTGAGTGTGATCTGGTGTCGGTGAGTGTGATCTGGAGCTGGTGATCTGGTTGGTGAGTGTGATCTGAAGCCGGTGAGTGTGATCTGGAGCCGGTGATCTGGAGTTGGTGAGTGTGATCTGGTGTCGGTGAGTGTGATCTGGAGCCGGTGATCTGGAGTTGGTGAGTGTGATCTGGTGTCGGTGAGTGTGATCTGGAGCCGGTGAGTGTGATCTGGAGTTGGTGAGTGTGATCTGGAGTTGGTGAGTGTGATCTGGAGTTGGTGAGTGTGATCTGGAGCCAGTGAGTGTGATCTGGTGTCGGTGAGTGTGATCTGGAGCTGGTGATCTGGTTGGTGAGTGTGATCTGAAGCCGGTGAGTGTGATCTGGTGTCGGTGAGTGTGATCTGGAGCTGGTGATCTGGTTGGTGAGTGTGATCTGAAGCCGGTGAGTGTGATCTAGTATTGGTGAGTGTGATCTGGTATTGGTGAGTGTGATCTGGAGTTGGTGAGTGTGATCTGGAGTTGGTGAGTGTGATCTGGAGTTGGTGAGTGTGATCTGGAGTTGGTGAGTGTGATCTGGAGCCGGTGAGTGTGATCTGGAGTTGGTGATCTGGAGTTGGTGAGTGTGATCTGGTGTCGGTGAGTGTGATCTGGAGCCGGTGAGTGTGATCTGGAGTTGGTAAGTGTGATCTGGAGTTGGTAAGTGTGATCTGGAGTTGGTAAGTGTGATCTGGAGTTGGTGAGTGTGATCTGGAGTTGGTGAGTGTGATCTGGAGCCAGTGAGTGTGATCTGGTGTCGGTGAGTGTGATCTGGAGCTGGTGATCTGGTTGGTGAGTGTGATCTGGTGTCGGTGAGTGTGATCTGGAGCTGGTGATCTGGTTGGTGAGTGTGATCTGAAGCCGGTGAGTGTGATCTGGAGCCGGTGATCTGGAGTTGGTGAGTGTGATCTGCTGTCGGTGAGTGTGATCTGGAGCCGGTGATCTGGAGTTGGTGAGTGTGATCTGGTGTCGGTGAGTGTGATCTGAAGCCGGTGAGTGTGATCTGGAGTTGGTAAGTGTGATCTGGAGTTGGTGAGTGTGATCTGGAGTTGGTGAGTGTGATCTGGAGTTGGTGAGTGACGTAATAAAGACTCACTACGCACTTGAACATAAAGCAAGGCTTTAATCAACTTGTAACAAAACATGGAGGTCTAGTTAGCAGTCACTAGCTTCCTGTTTCCAGATTGTCTCTGCCCAAGGTGGGCCCATGCCTGAGTATTTATACTCCCTGGACGGCGCCCCAGCTGGCCGCCCAGTAGTACTTCCTGAGTTGTTACTTGCGATTTATGACAGTGAGTGTGATCTGGAGCCAGTGAGTGTGATCTGGTGTCGGTGAGTGTGATCTGGAGCTGGTGATCTGGTTGGTGAGTGTGATCTGAAGCCGGTGAGTGTGATCTGGTGTCGGTGAGTGTGATCTGGAGCTGGTGATCTGGTTGGTGAGTGTGATCTGAAGCCGGTGAGTGTGATCTAGTATTGGTGAGTGTGATCTGGTATTGGTGAGTGTGATCTGGTATTGGTGAGTGTGATCTGGTATTGGTGAGTGTGATCTGGTGTCGGTGAGTGTGATCTGGTGTCGGTGAGGGTGATCTGGAGCCGGTGAGGGTGATCTGGAGCTGGTGAGTGTGATCTGGAGCCGGTGAGTGTGATCTGGAGCCGGTGAGTGTGATCTGGAGTTGGTGAGTGTGATCTGGAGCCGGTGAGTGTGATCTGGAGCCGGTGAGTGTGATCTGGAGCCGGTGAGTGTGGTCTGGAGCCGGTGAGTGTGATCTGGAGTTGGTGAGTGTGATCTGGAGCCGGTGAGTGTGATCTGGAGTTGGTGAGTGTGATCTGGTATTGGTGAGTGTGATCTGGAGTTGGTGAGTGTGATCTGGAGCCAGTGAGTGTGATCTGGAGTTAGTGAGTGTGATCTGGTGTCGGTGAGTGTGATCTGGAGCCGGTGATCTGGTTGGTGAGTGTATTCTGGAGTTGGTGAGTGTGATCTGGAGTTGGTGAGTGTGATCTGGAGCCAGTGAGTGTGATCTGGTGTCGGTGAGTGTGATCTGGAGCTGGTGATCTGGTTGGTGAGTGTGATCTGGTGTCGGTGAGTGTGATCTGGAGCTGGTGATCTGGTTGGTGAGTGTGATCTGAAGCCGGTGAGTGTGATCTGGAGCCGGTGATCTGGAGTTGGTGAGTGTGATCTGGTGTCGGTGAGTGTGATCTGGAGCCGGTGATCTGGAGTTGGTGAGTGTGATCTGGTGTCGGTGAGTGTGATCTGGAGCCGGTGAGTGTGATCTGGAGTTGGTGAGTGTGATCTGGAGTTGGTGAGTGTGATCTGGAGTTGGTGAGTGTGATCTGGAGCCAGTGAGTGTGATCTGGTGTCGGTGAGTGTGATCTGGAGCTGGTGATCTGGTTGGTGAGTGTGATCTGAAGCCGGTGAGTGTGATCTGGTGTCGGTGAGTGTGATCTGGAGCTGGTGATCTGGTTGGTGAGTGTGATCTGAAGCCGGTGAGTGTGATCTAGTATTGGTGAGTGTGATCTGGTATTGGTGAGTGTGATCTGGAGCCGGTGAGTGTGATCTGGAGTTGGTGAGTGTGATCTGGAGTTGGTGAGTGTGATCTGGAGTTGGTGAGTGTGATCTGGAGTTGGTGAGTGTGATCTGGAGCCGGTGAGTGTGATCTGGAGTTGGTGATCTGGAGTTGGTGAGTGTGATCTGGTGTCGGTGAGTGTGATCTGGAGCCGGTGAGTGTGATCTGGAGTTGGTAAGTGTGATCTGGAGTTGGTAAGTGTGATCTGGAGTTGGTAAGTGTGATCTGGAGTTGGTGAGTGTGATCTGGAGTTGGTGAGTGTGATCTGGAGCCAGTGAGTGTGATCTGGTGTCGGTGAGTGTGATCTGGAGCTGGTGATCTGGTTGGTGAGTGTGATCTGGTGTCGGTGAGTGTGATCTGGAGCTGGTGATCTGGTTGGTGAGTGTGATCTGAAGCCGGTGAGTGTGATCTGGAGCCGGTGATCTGGAGTTGGTGAGTGTGATCTGCTGTCGGTGAGTGTGATCTGGAGCCGGTGATCTGGGGTTGGTGAGTGTGATCTGGTGTCGGTGAGTGTGATCTGAAGCCGGTGAGTGTGATCTGGAGTTGGTGAGTGTGATCTGGAGTTGGTGAGTGTGATCTGGAGTTGGTGAGTGTGATCTGGAGTTGGTGAGTGACGTAATAAAGACTCACTACGCACTTGAACATAAAGCAAGGCTTTAATCAACTTGTAACAAAACATGGAGGTCTAGTTAGCAGTCACTAGCTTCCTGTTTCCAGATTGTCTCTGCCCAAGGTGGGCCCATGCCTGAGTATTTATACTCCCTGGACGGCGCCCCAGCTGGCCGCCCAGTAGTACTTCCTGAGTTGTTACTTGCGATTTATGACAGTGAGTGTGATCTGGAGCCAGTGAGTGTGATCTGGTGTCGGTGAGTGTGATCTGGAGCTGGTGATCTGGTTGGTGAGTGTGATCTGAAGCCGGTGAGTGTGATCTGGTGTCGGTGAGTGTGATCTGGAGCTGGTGATCTGGTTGGTGAGTGTGATCTGAAGCCGGTGAGTGTGATCTAGTATTGGTGAGTGTGATCTAGTATTGGTGAGTGTGATCTGGTATTGGTGAGTGTGATCTGGTATTGGTGAGTGTGATCTGGTATTGGTGAGTGTGATCTGGTATTGGTGAGTGTGATCTGGTGTCGGTGAGTGTGATCTGGTGTCGGTGAGTGTGATCTGGAGCCGGTGAGGGTGATCTGGAGCTGGTGAGTGTGATCTGGAGCCGGTGAGTGTGATCTGGAGCCGGTGAGTGTGATCTGGAGCCGGTGAGTGTGATCTGGAGCCGGTGAGTGTGATCTGGAGCCGGTGAGTGTGATCTGGAGTTGGTGAGTGTGATCTGGAGCCGGTGAGTGTGATCTGGAGTTGGTGAGTGTGATCTGGTATTGGTGAGTGTGATCTGGAGTTGGTGAGTGTGATCTGGAGCCAGTGAGTGTGATCTGGAGTTAGTGAGTGTGATCTGGTGTCGGTGAGTGTGATCTGGAGCCGGTGATCTGGTTGGTGAGTGTATCTGGAGTTGGTGAGTGTGATCTGGAGTTGGTGAGTGTGATCTGGAGCCGGTGAGTGTGATCTGGTGTCGGTGAGTGTGATCTGGAGCTGGTGATCTGGTTGGTGAGTGTGATCTGGTGTCGGTGAGTGTGATCTGGAGCTGGTGATCTGGTTGGTGAGTGTGATCTGAAGCCGGTGAGTGTGATCTGGAGCCGTGATCTGGAGTTGGTGAGTGTGATCTGGTGTCGGTGAGTGTGATCTGGAGCCGTGATCTGGAGTTGGTGAGTGTGATCTGGTGTTGGTGAGTGTGATCTGGAGCCGGTGAGTGTGATCTGGAGTTGGTGAGTGTGATCTGGAGTTGGTGAGTGTGATCTGGAGTTGGTGAGTGTGATCTGGAGCCGGTGAGTGTGATCTGGTGTCGGTGAGTGTGATCTGGAGCTGGTGATCTGGTTGGTGAGTGTGATCTGAAGCCGGTGAGTGTGATCTGGTGTCGGTGAGTGTGATCTGGAGCTGGTGATCTGGTTGGTGAGTGTGATCTGAAGCCGGTGAGTGTGATCTAGTATTGGTGAGTGTGATCTGGTATTGGTGAGTGTGATCTGGAGTTGGTGAGTGTGATCTGGAGTTGGTGAGTGTGATCTGGAGTTGGTGAGTGTGATCTGGAGTTGGTGAGTGTGATCTGGAGTTGGTGAGTGTGATCTGGAGCCGGTGAGTGTGATCTGGAGTTGGTGATCTGGAGTTGGTGAGTGTGATCTGGTGTCGGTGAGTGTGATCTGGAGCCGGTGAGTGTGATCTGGAGTTGGTGAGTGTGATCTGGAGTTGGTAAGTGTGATCTGGAGTTGGTGAGTGTGATCTGGAGTTGGTGAGTGTGATCTGGAGTTGGTGAGTGTGATCTGGAGCCAGTGAGTGTGATCTGGTGTCGGTGAGTGTGATCTGGAGCTGGTGATCTGGTTGGTGAGTGTGATCTGGTGTCGGTGAGTGTGATCTGGAGCTGGTGATCTGGTTGGTGAGTGTGATCTGAAGCCGGTGAGTGTGATCTGGAGCCGGTGATCTGGAGTTGGTGAGTGTGATCTGGTGTCGGTGAGTGTGATCTGGAGTTGGTGATCTGGTTGGTGAGTGTGATCTGGAGCCGGTGAGTGTGATCTGGAGCCGGTGAGTGTGATCTGGAGTTGGTGAGTGTGATCTGGAGCCGATAAGTGTGATCTGGTGTCGGTGAGTGTGATCTGGAGCCGGTGAGTGTGATCTGGAGTTGGTGAGTGTGATCTGGAGCCGATAAGTGTGATCTGGTGTCGGTGAGTGTGATCTGGAGCCGGTGAGTGTGATCTGGAGCTGATAAGTGTGATCTGGTGTCGGTGAGTGTGATCTGGAGCTGGTGAGTGTGATCTGGTATTGGTGAGTGTGATCTGGAGCCGGTGAGTGTGATCTGGAGTTGGTGAGTGTGATCTGGAGCCGATAAGTGTGATCTGGTGTCGGTGAGTGTGATCTGGAGCCGGTGAGTGTGATCTGGTGTCGGTGAGTGTGATCTGGAGCCGGTGAGTGTGATCTGGTGTCGGTGAGTGTGATCTGGAGCCGGTGAGTGTGATCTGGAGTTAGTGAGTGTGATCTGGAGCCGGTGAGTGTGATCTGGATCCGGTGAGTGTGATCTGGAGTTGGTGAGTGTGATCTGGAGTTGGTGAGTGTGATCTGGTGTCGGTGAGTGTGATCTGGAGCTGGTGATCTGGTTGGTGAGTGTGATCTGAAGCTGGTGAGTGTGATCTGGTGTCGGTGAGTGTGATCTGGTGTCGGTGAGTGTGATCTGGAGCTGGTGATCTGGTTGGTGAGTGTGATCTGAAGCCGGTGAGTGTGATCTGGTATTGGTGAGTGTGATCTGGAGCCGGTGAGTGTGATCTGGAGCCGGTGAGTGTGATCTGGTGTCGGTGAGTGTGATCTGGAGCCGGTGAGTGTGATCTGGTGTCGGTGAGTGTGATCTGGAGCCGGTGAGTGTGATCTGGATGTGGTGAGTGTGATCTGGAGCCGGTGAGTGTGATCTGGTATTGGTGAGTGTGATCTGTTATTGGTGAGTGTGATCTGTTATTGGTGAGTGTGATCTGGTGTCGGTGAGGGTGATCTGGAGCCGGTGAGTGTGATCTGGAGCCAGTGAGTGTGATCTGGAGCCGGTGAGTGTGATCTGGAGTTGATGAGTGTGATCTGGAGCCGGTGAGTGTGATCTGGAGCCAGTGAGTGTGATCTGGAGCCAGTGAGTGTGATCTGGAGTTGGTGAGTGTGATCTGGTATTGGTGAGTGTGATCTGGAGTTGGTGAGTGTGATCTGGAGCCGGTGAGTGTGATCTGGAGCCGGTGAGTGTGATCTGGAGTTGGTGAGTGTGATCTGGTGTCGGTGAGTGTGATCTGGATCCGGTGATCTGGTTGGTGAGTGTGATCTGGAGCCGGTGATCTGGTTGGTGAGTGTGATCTGGAGCCGGTGATCTGGTTGGTGAGTGTGATCTGGAGTTGGTGAGTGTGATCTGGAGCCAGTGATCTGGTTGGTGAGTGTGATCTGGAGCCGGTGATCTGGTTGGTGAGTGTGATCTGGAGCCGATAAGTGTGATCTGGTGTCGGTGAGTGTGATCTGGAGCCGGTGAGTGTGATCTGGAGCTGGTGAGTGTGATCTGGTGTCGGTGAGTGTGATCTGGAGCTGGTGAGTGTGATCTGGTATTGGTGAGTGTGATCTGGAGCCGGTGAGTGTGATCTGGAGTTGGTGAGTGTGATCTGGAGCCGGTGAGTGTGATCTGGTGTCGGTGAGTGTGATCTGGAGCCGGTGAGTGTGATCTGGTGTCGGTGAGTGTGATCTGGAGCCGGTGAGTGTGATCTGGTGTCGGTGAGTGTGATCTGGAGCCGGTGAGTGTGATCTGGAGTTAGTGAGTGTGATCTGGAGCCGGTGAGTGTGATCTGGATCCGGTGAGTGTGATCTGGAGTTGGTGAGTGTGATCTGGAGTTGGTGAGTGTGATCTGGTGTCGGTGAGTGTGATCTGGAGCTGGTGATCTGGTTGGTGAGTGTGATCTGAAGCTGGTGAGTGTGATCTGGTGTCGGTGAGTGTGATCTGGTGTCGGTGAGTGTGATCTGGAGCTGGTGATCTGGTTGGTGAGTGTGATCTGAAGCCGGTGAGTGTGATCTGGTATTGGAGAGTGTGATCTGGAGCCGGTGAGTGTGATCTGGAGCCGGTGAGTGTGATCTGGTGTCGGTGAGTGTGATCTGGAGCCGGTGAGTGTGATCTGGTGTCGGTGAGTGTGATCTGGAGCCGGTGAGTGTGATCTGGATGTCGGTGAGTGTGATCTGGAGCCGGTGAGTGTGATCTGGTATTGGTGAGTGTGATCTGTTATTGGTGAGTGTGATCTGTTATTGGTGAGTGTGATCTGGTGTCGGTGAGGGTGATCTGGAGCCGGTGAGTGTGATCTGGAGCCAGTGAGTGTGATCTGGAGCCGGTGAGTGTGATCTGGAGTTGATGAGTGTGATCTGGAGCCGGTGAGTGTGATCTGGAGCCAGTGAGTGTGATCTGGAGCCAGTGAGTGTGATCTGGAGTTGGTGAGTGTGATCTGGTATTGGTGAGTGTGATCTGGAGTTGGTGAGTGTGATCTGGAGCCGGTGAGTGTGATCTGGAGCCGGTGAGTGTGATCTGGAGTTGGTGAGTGTGATCTGGTGTCGGTGAGTGTGATCTGGATCCGGTGATCTGGTTGGTGAGTGTGATCTGGAGCCGGTGATCTGGTTGGTGAGTGTGATCTGGAGCCGGTGATCTGGTTGGTGAGTGTGATCTGGAGTTGGTGAGTGTGATCTGGAGCCAGTGATCTGGTTGGTGAGTGTGATCTGGAGCCGGTGATCTGGTTGGTGAGTGTGATCTGGAGCCGGTGAGTGTGATATGGAGACCGTGAGTGTGATCTGGAGCCGGTGAGTGTGATCTGGAGTTGGTGAGTGTGATCTGGAGTTGGTGAGTGTGATCTGGTATTGGTGAGTGTGATCTGTTATTGGTGAGTGTGATCTGGTGTCGGTGAGGGTGATCTGGAGCCGGTGAGTGTGATCTGGAGCCGGTGAGTGTGATCTGGAGCCGGTGAGTGTGATCTGGAGTTGGTGAGTGTGATCTGGAGCCGGTGAGTGTGATCTGGAGCCGGTGAGTGTGATCTGGAGCCGGTGAGTGTGATCTGGAGCCGGTGAGTGTGATCTGGAGCCGGTGAGTGTGATCTGGAGTTGGTGAGTGTGATCTGGAGTTGGTGAGTGTGATCTGGTATTGGTGAGTGTGATCTGGAGCCGGTGAGTGTGATCTGGAGCCGGTGAGTGTGATCTGGAGTTGGTGAGTGTGATCTGGTGCCGGTGATCTGGTTGGTGAGTGTGATCTGGAGCCGGTGATCTGGTTGGTGAGTGTGATCTGGAGCCGGTGATTTGGTTGGTGAGTGTGATCTGGAGCCGGTGATGTGATCTGGTGTCGGTGAGTGTGATCTGGAGCTGGTGATCTGGTTGGTGAGTGTGATCTGAAGCCGGTGAGTGTGATCTAGTATTGGTGAGTGTGATCTGGTATTGGTGAGTGTGATCTGGTATTGGTGAGTGTGATCTGGTATTGGTGAGTGTGATCTGGAGCCGGTGAGTGTGATCTGGTGTCGGTGAGTGTGATCTGGTATTGGTGAGTGTGATCTGGTATTGGTGAGTGTGATCTGGTATTGGTGAGTGTGATCTGGTGTCGGTGAGGGTGATCTGGAGCTGGTGAGGGTGATCTGGAGCCGGTGAGTGTGATCTGGAGCCGGTGAGTGTGATCTGGAGCTGGTGAGTGTGATCTGGAGTTGGTGAGTGTGATCTGGAGCCGGTGAGTGTGATCTGGAGCCGGTGAGTGTGGTCTGGAGCCGGTGAGTGTGATCTGGAGCCGGTGAGTGTGATCTGGAGCCGGTGAGTGTGGTCTGGAGCCGGTGAGTGTGATCTGGAGTTGGTGAGTGTGATCTGGAGCCGGTGAGTGTGATCTGGAGTTGGTGAGTGTGATCTGGTATTGGTGAGTGTGATCTGGATTTGGTGAGTGTGATCTGGAGCCAGTGAGTGTGATCTGGAGTTGGTGAGTGTGATCTGGTGTCGGTGAGTGTGATCTGGAGCCGGTGATCTGGTTGGTGTGTGTATTCTGGAGTTGGTGAGTGTGATCTGGAGCCAATGATCTGGTTGGTGAGTGTGATGTGGAGCCGGTGAGTGTGATCTGGAGCCGGTGAGTGTGATCTGGAGCCGGTGAGTGTGATCTGGAGCCGGTGAATGTGATCTGGAGCCAGTGAGTGTGATTTGGAGTTGGTGAGTGTGATCTGGAGCCGGTGAGTGTGATCTGGAGTCGGTGAGTGTGATCTGGAGTCGGTGAGTGTGATCTGGAGCCGGTGAGTGTGATCTGGAGTCGGTGAGTGTGATCTGAAGCCGGTGAGTGAGATCTGGAGTTGGTGAGTGTGATCTGGTATTGGTGAGTGTGATCTGGTATTGGTGAGTGTGATCTGGAGTTGGTGAGTGTGATCTGGAGCCGGTGAGTGTGATCTGGAGCCGGTGAGTGTGATCTGGAGCCGGTGAGTGTGGTCTGGAGCCGGTGAGTGTGATCTGGAGTTGGTGAGTGTGATCTGGAGCCGGTGAGTGTGATCTGGAGTTGGTGAGTGTGATCTGGTATTGGTGAGTGTGATCTGGAGTTGGTGAGTGTGATCTGGAGCCGGTGAGTGTGATCTGGAGTTAGTGAGTGTGATCTGGTGTCGGTGAGTGTGATCTGGAGCCGGTGATCTGGTTGGTGAGTGTGATCTGGAGTTGGTGAGTGTGATCTGGAGCCAGTGATCTGGTTGGTGAGTGTGATCTGGAGCCGGTGAGTGTGATCTGGAGCCGGTGAGTGTGATCTGGAGCCGGTGAGTGTGATCTGGAGCGGTGAGTGTGATCTGGAGCCGGTGAGTGTGATCTGGAGTTGGTGAGTGTGATCTGGAGCCGGTGAGTGTGATCTGGAGTCGGTGAGTGTGATCTGGAGTCGGTGAGTGTGATCTGGAGTCGGTGAGTGTGATCTGGAGCTGGTGAGTGTGATCTGGAGTCGGTGAGTGTGATCTGGAGCCGGTGAGTGTGATCTGGAGTTGGTGAGTGTGATCTGGTATTGGTGAGTGTGATCTGGTATTGGTGAGTGTGATCTGGAGTTGGTGAGTGTGATCTGGAGCCAGTGAGTGTGATCTGGAGTTGGTGAGTGTGATCTGGTTGGTGAGTGTGATCTGGAGCCGGTGAGTGTGATCTGGTGTCGGTGAGTGTGATCTGGAGTTGGTGATCTGGTTGGTGAGTGTGATCTGGAGCCGGTGAGTGTGATCTGGTGTCGGTGAGTGTGATCTGGAGCCGGTGAGTGTGATCTGGAGTTGGTGAGTGTGATCTGGAGCCGGTGAGTGTGATCTGGTGTCGGTGAGTGTGATCTGGAGCCGGTGAGTGTGATCTGGAGCTGATAAGTGTGATCTGGTGTCGGTGAGTGTGATCTGGAGCTGGTGAGTGTGATCTGGTATTGGTGAGTGTGATCTGGAGCCGGTGAGTGTGATCTGGAGTTGGTGAGTGTGATCTGGAGCCGATAAGTGTGATCTGGTGTCGGTGAGTGTGATCTGGAGCCGGTGAGTGTGATCTGGTGTCGGTGAGTGTGATCTGGAGCCGGTGAGTGTGATCTGGTGTCGGTGAGTGTGATCTGGAGCCGGTGAGTGTGATCTGGAGTTAGTGAGTGTGATCTGGAGCCGGTGAGTGTGATCTGGATCCGGTGAGTGTGATCTGGAGTTGGTGAGTGTGATCTGGAGTTGGTGAGTGTGATCTGGTGTCGGTGAGTGTGATCTGGAGCTGGTGATCTGGTTGGTGAGTGTGATCTGAAGCCGGTGAGTGTGATCTGGTGTCGGTGAGTGTGATCTGGAGCCGGTGAGTGTGATCTGGAGTGTGAGTGTGATCTGGAGCCGGTGAGTGTGATCTGGATCCGGTGAGTGTGATCTGGAGTTGGTGAGTGTGATCTGGAGTTGGTGAGTGTGATCTGGTGTCGGTGAGTGTGATCTGGAGCTGGTGATCTGGTTGGTGAGTGTGATCTGGAGCTGGTGAGTGTGATCTGGAGTCGGTGAGTGTGATCTGGTGTCGGTGAGTGTGATCTGGAGCTGGTGATCTGGTTGGTGAGTGTGATCTGGAGCCGGTGAGTGTGATCTGGTATTGGTGAGTGTGATCTGGTATTGGTGAGTGTGATCTGGTATTGGTGAGTGTGATCTGGTATTGGTGAGTGTGATCTGGTGTCGGTGAGTGTGATCTGGAGCTGGTGATCTGGTTGGTGAGTGTGATCTGGAGCTGGTGAGTGTGATCTGATGTCGGTGAGTGTGATCTGGTGTCGGTGAGTGTGATCTGGAGCTGGTGATCTGGTTGGTGAGTGTGATCTGAAGCCGGTGAGTGTGATCTGGTATTGGTGAGTGTGATCTGGTATTGGTGAGTGTGATCTGGTATTGGTGAGTGTGATCTGGTATTGGTGAGTGTGATCTGGTGTCGGTGAGTGAGTGTGATCTGGAGTGGTGATCTGGTTGGTGAGTGTGATCTGGAGCTGGTGGTGAGTGTGATCTGGTGTCGGTGAGTGTGATCTGGTGTCGGTGAGTGTGATCTGGAGCGGTGATCTGTTGGTGAGTGTGATCTGAAGCGGTGAGTGTGATCTGGTATTGGAGAGTGTGATCTGGTATTGGTGAGTGTGATCTGGTATTGGTGAGTGTGATCTGGTATTGGTGAGTGTGATCTGGTATTGGTGAGTGTGATCTGGTGTCGGTGAGTGTGATCTGGAGCTGGTGATCTGGTTGGTGAGTGTGATCTGAAGCTGGTGAGTGTGATCTGGTGTCGGTGAGTGTGATCTGGTGTCGGTGAGTGTGATCTGGAGCTGTGATCTGGTTGGTGAGTGTGATCTGAGCCGGTGAGTGTGATCTGGTATTGGTGAGTGTGATCTGGATGGTGAGTGTGATCTGGATTGGTGAGTGTGATCTGGTATTGGTGAGTGTGATCTGGTATTGGTGAGTGTGATCTGGTGTCGGTGAGTGTGATCTGGAGCTGGTGATCTGGGTTGGTGAGTGTGATCTGGAGCTGGTGAGTGTGATCTGGAGTCGGTGAGTGTGATCTGGTGTC